>JABASH010000322.1:0-44359 GCA_019776445.1 Tomocerus maximus | reverse complement strand
ATGCTAAGTCTATGAAAAGTAAATTGTTAAAACTTTTTGAATATTTTATAATTTTTATCTTTAGTTATACTGTGAGGGTATTATTGAAAATTGCGTGCCAAATAAATACTATAATGCTAATATATTTTGAATGACATGATGAAATTTGGCAAGACCAAATTTACGTTTAAGCCAATTGATTCCTACAAATAGATTACGTAATACATATACATATGTAAGCATAGGTACCTATCTACCCACTATAATGTGTTTGTTTATCATCAATTGATTTTAAAGGCCAACAGTTTTGAACCCATAGAAGCGCTTACTTGAGAGGATCGATATCTTTGATCTATGCATACAAATACAATTGAGTTTCCAAAATAAAAGGGGTCAATGAATGAAAATCTTAGGTAGGTACCATTTCGCAACACAAGAAGAATTTGTACGCCCAGCTATTTACCTACTACTGTACATACATTGTGCTATGTATGTATTGTAATATTAATTAGGTGGAAGTTGAAAATCAGGGTCTATTAGTCAGTAATGATACTTCATTTTCATTTCAAATTGCAAATCTTGCTTTCCATACATACAATTTTACAATTTGTTTATTGTGCGACTATTGTAGCTTTAATTGAACTCCTAATAAGTACTCCACTCTCCACTGTGGTAATGAATTATGTAGCTACAAACTTGAACATAACATACTACTTTTACATACAACAACAACAACAATGAAATCAAATCCTACTGATGCATTCCACAAACGTAATGCTTCTTCTGCTTTTCCATTATTATTGATTTCGCATAACCATGCAGAATTAACATACTTGTCACGCCAACCAAGTTATGTTTTTTACACTAAATAATAGTTACCCTGTCCTTTGCACTTAAGTAAGAATTAAAATAAGTGCTATAAAGGAAAACATGAGAATTCCATTCCTGAGAATCATGTACTAATATCCAACTTGATACAAATAGGTAGGTACCTACCTAATTCAATTGCAGATTCTAACGGTTTATTCGGTTTGCTTGTTACTTTTTTAATATCTCATGCGCTAGTATTAAACAAAGTCTATTAGACTAAAACATAAACCTTGCTCGCTTCTAATGTTATGTAATTCTGGTTTATCAAATGCTAAATACATATAATACAATTTGGAAATGTGCGAGATAACATATCATTGAAGTCGTGCATCGTGTAGGAGATAATTTGCCGAACAGTACACTGTATCAGAACTTATTGCAATTACTAAATGGTAAAGACAATCTGTTGTATTCATAAAACATGGTTTGATTGACTTTCACAATAACTGTAATAATTACCACACCATATCTTGACCTCGCCATATTTAGTTACTGTTATGCTTGGCTGTTACAATTATTGATTCTTACACGATTGCACGATGTGTCTCACTTTCATTCATACTAATCAAGTCAATTATTTCCAGAAAACAGGTACCTAATTGTTATAAGAATGTTATAGTCAAAATCTCGATCTACGACTTTGTATTAAATTTACATCGCCGTTCCCTTTTTTGGGACTGAATAATTGTGTATATTATGTGCATTATAATTCGAACTTTTTAAACTAGAATTTAGCAAAAAATTTAGAAATGGTGCAAAATGATTAGAAATGTCGAGGTCCTTGCATTAATTAATAAACTACAATATATAAGCAATGCATTAAATTAGGACTGTACTGTTCTTGTAGCTGAATTTCGTTACTGTCGGTGAAAATTTGATTCCGTTTGTCAACTTTTTAATTTTTTTTATCTTTTTAGAAATAGCCTGCTTATTTAGCGTTGCATTCAGCATAAGAATACCTAGTCATAGTATTTTAAAGAAGATGAAGCCACCCTTATGGTAGTTAGAAAGTATTATGCGTTCGTCCGTAGATATTTTTTAAGAGCATTGCCGGAGAGTAAAAGAGTTTAAGTTTAGGGAGGAAGTATATGCGGTAGTAATAATAGCCACTAATAGAATAATGGAAAAGATAGTTTCGGGGAGTCTCTGTAATAGTAAAACGAAAGCAGTGTGTATGTGTCAGTGCACTTTTAGATTTGTACTCGTGCATGTTTAGTGATGTTGCGTTGGTTTGTACTTATGAATAGACAGAGAAAAGTATTGGCTGTGTGTAAAAGGCGACAGACTAATATCATGGCTTCATGACTATGACCGGACTGGGTGACTTAGTATTCGTGGGATTGCATAGCAGAAAAAGGTGCAGTTGCAGGAACAACGCAAATAGTAATGCAGTGGGAATGGAAGCAATGGAAAGTAAACTGTACGTATCGTAATGGTGATGTATACGTAGGTTAGTAAAAAAGTTAGACTAGTCCTAGACTTAATTATTGGAGTAGGAGTCTGTATAAGAGTCGTTTGCATGCTAAGATTCGGTTGAGTTTAAAGGAAAACAACGTAAGTATCTGTGAAGAGGAAGAAGAGGGGAGAGATAAGCATAGTATAGGCATAGAGTTTAGTTGGGTAAATGTCACGAAGTGCATTGGCGACGAGTGTGTGTGAAGATGAATGTAAGACGGAGAGAACCGCTGCCAAAATCTCGTCACTCGGCTACAGACTCCATAAAAAACGGGGGAAAGCTAAAGCAGCATCGCGTTGTTTGCTAAAATTGGATTGTGGTGGGCTAATCGTCCTAAGACGAGCTTCCTGTTCCTCCTGCCTTGTCGCTGAAAACTCCTTACACTTTTTCTCTGGCTCTGTCATTCTTTTCCTGTGGGCCACTCGAGTCACTCCGCTGTCTCGACATTTTTCTGCAGTGGCTCTGCATTTCAGACAGTACTCTTTTTATTCAATTACACTACAGTTGCTACTTTACTTAAGCAAATACATTATTATAACATAGATAGTCAATAAAAAGTATTTTTTCGTTGGTGTGTACCATGTTCACGTTTAATTATGTAATTCATTCCACGGCTACTTACATAATTGTGGAGCTACCACTATTTACTTAACTTGTCTCCATATTCGTCCTCAAAGATAATTGACAATACTACTACTTGTAAGTACATGTTTGACAGTGTATAAATTGAGTAACTTATTGCCTATCTCTTTCTGTATTTTTCTCTTGCGCAATGCAACTCTTATTTTTATTTGTTATGACACTTAAAAAGTTTATTTGGTAATCAATAGACTCCGAACGAAATCGAACGACTCATAATTGATCAAGATAAGAGAGGCTGGATGGATCGAATCCAAACGGCATTTCCCGTTTCGTCGCATAATATACAGTGATTGCAGAAGAACGACACATTTACTCAATCTAGATCCAAGTGGAAAAAGAGGAAGTCAGTCACATCATCAGATGCAGAAGTGAGCCAAAGATTTGCATTTTCAGAAGCCAGAGAGTCTATACTAAAGAAACAGAAAAGTGTCAAGCCGCCCCAATGGTGTAAGTGACCTGAGTGGTCGAATTTTTTTTGTTCTCTATTGCTGTCATTTCATTAGAGTCACACTCTCTAAACTGCTCTTTATTGTTTAGCAATCATTTAAGTTAAAGGAGATATTATCTGATATGTAGAATTACTTACATATATTTATTGAGGGAAACCTGTATCTTTCTTGTAGCAACAGTCTTCGTGGTTTCATTGTCTCACAGCGACATACTTACTCTGACTCCACTCTGAAATCAAATCCCATTTCATTGAATAACACTGACTGATCTGAGCAGTGCACTATAATTCCATTAGGCTTAAGTAGTTTATAGATTAGAGATAGCAGATGATCTGTGCATTTTCATCCCATGGCTCTGAATTTCTATGATATACATAATAATATTATCTGTGCTGTGCTCTACACTCTACATAATAATGTACATGCTATGGTTTCTACTCAATTCAAAATTCAAGCATAACAAAATCTTGAACCGGTTTCTTGGAATAATCTCAAGGGATACGCACAGATTAATACAATACATTCATTTAGTCACAGTCTGTAGTTATTTTATTGTAGCATTCTAAATTCCATGTATCTCTGGTCTATCTGATTTACCGTAGTGCTTCCTAGCTTACCTATGCCGATATTCGATACAATACATATATTTGTGTTTCTTTGCATTGTGTGCTTATCTGCTTTGTCCGACCGTTCTTTGTAATGCAAATGATGGACTCTTACATATCAAGAGTTTTGTATACACAATCTCAGCTGAAGAAGTTTGCAATTTTTGCATACATTTAATATACCAGTCGGCGACAGACAAACAACAAATAAGTAACCCACATTGTCTTTAAAACTACCTTTTATCATAACTCCTCTCTGACAAGATTTATAGTTTCCAGAATTGCTAGCAGCTATAAATTCTCTGATGCCTAAACATATTTACATGCACACTCGATACGGTAGTAGGAATATAGATTCACTCACCTAGCCCTTCCAAGGTACGGGCTTAAGCCACTTTCAAAACTCTTGCAATGGATCCATTTAGGAGGAGTCACTTCTGCCAGAAAGGTATCCCAGAAATAAAAGTTAGCACATTAAAACAAAAGTTCAACCCTTTCCTCAGTCGCGTCGTCAAGCTTTAATGTAAATGAATGTTTTCAGCCTCCCTAGTGTAATAAAGTAGCTGAGCATTCGAATCAGGTTTAAAAATTACTCCTTTTAAGTAATAAAATTACACATCTTGACTTTTACATATCTTAATAGCCTTTAGGAATCCATGCCTTCTTATTTCCATATATTTAAATCAGTCCTCCACTTACTTTTATTATAGCATACCCGACCAAATTAAAAAATATTAAACGCTGTCAATCAGGCTCTAATGGCTTTTTTCTTAAAAACAAATTACCTTCGTTTTCCACTCACTGCAGACAGTAATAGTAAAAATCCAAGTAGCTATTACATATTTTTACGAATTCTTCAATCTGAAAAATTCTAATATGTACTTCCTATTCAGTACCTGCTTTAACTCCATTTCAATGCACTGCCCGTGGTCCTTTTTAATGATTCCAATGTATAACGATTAGTCGCAGTTAATCTTTTAAACGAAGAGAGCGATTATTGCTACCATGTTTAGCAACTCATGTTATGCTAATTATTATTGAATTAGGAGTATCGAACAATCATTACTGAATTCATTTTATTTCCTGTTTCTAAACTTATTAAATATTCAATTACTCAATATTTAAATTGGTAACTGTACACCTTGACCAACATCTAAATTATTGAATAAGGTAACAACTTTATGGCTTTTTAATGAAAGTGATGCAGTCAGTTTGCTTCGCAAATTGATTGATATATCATTAATGCCAACTTAATGCAGTGCTTATTTAGTTGTCTAATTCAAAGCATTAATATTTTTGCATGCACTGAGAATTCAAAGATTGCAGACGTAAGAGTTATTTCAATAAACTGAATTATGTTGTACACAATGTATATTTACAATATCTTGCCCATTCTGTATTTTGAGAATAGAAAATGTTTAAAAGTACAAGTTATGATTATGATGTGCTTTTTACAAAAAATCTGGATAAGATGTGTAAGCTAAAATTGCGTGGGAGTAAAAGGTAACAAAATTCAACTTGGCAAGAATTATAAAGATAACTGTTGGTTAGATTTGGCCATTTCAAACTCCTAATTTGGTTATGGTCTAGAACCCCTAATTTCAAAGCTTTCCTTAAATTCATTTCTTCAAATTGCTGTAAGGGTTAAGATTTCATAATTATAATTAGATAAAAAAACTGGAATAAAAAATCTCAAACTCTTTGATCAACCATTTTTTTTTCTGCAAGATCGGATTCCTTAGAGATGCCTGAGTCCCTAAATAAAATGAACGAACAGTAATGTCTAGTAGGTCTGTAAATGCATGGTAAACGATTTCCCACGGAAGCATCGTTTAGTCGTTTCAGTGTTTCACATCACCTATCTGTAGACAATTTAGGAATTAACCTTGAACTGTCCCCTGGAGGAAGATTAAAGTGTGCGACATGATGTGTATAAGTAGCAATTTCAGTTATCTCGCAAGTCTCAAAGTACCTACTTCACGAAATCGTGTAGGCACCTTTTTATACACCATTCATTAAAACAAAAGTAGCTGTGCACTACGGGAGGATTGTTAGTAAACATTTTGTGTTACAGGATCAGTGTTATGTTATCATGTTCGTAATTGTTGCATAGAAGTAAGTACTTAGCTATACTACTGGTAGCTGTTCTAGGTGATACTTTATGAACCTACTTTGTGTGGAGAGCGAATGTCCCTATTAAGGGTAGTGCATTTACAACCAATTTGTAAATTATAAGTATAGGCATTAACCTTCGTCTTATCCGAACATCAGCCAGTCTGAGTAGATGAAACGTGGAGAGTAAGAAGCTGAGTTGTGTCCGTTGTACTTGTAAGTACAATACTCTACCCCGTTGTTGTAAAAGTGATAGACTGACATGTAAAGTTGCTGTTAAGGATAGAATTGACATAAAACTAATTCATAATCAAATACGTTTTCTGTTTTCATGCATCCAATCCCATCTCAACATGAATGAGTGTAATTTATTTGCCACATTCTTTTATTCATTGAACAAGCTGTCTGAAATGTCAAGAAAATAAAAAAAACGAATCAAATGGAAAATTGCAATTATTGTAAACAGACTACAGAGTAAACTAGGAATGTATCTATAGATGTATGATTTCGTGCAGTAAGACAACAACCATCCAAGTCATGGTTAGGTATGAATGCTGGGGGCAGATACCTTTCCATTGACTTCAATTGATAGATATACTATATTTTCTCATATTGATGCACTATGTACACAATCAAAAGCTATGAAATATTTCAATGAAATTAATTCGTGTACCAAATATGTACTTTGCGAAATATTTGGTAAATCTTATCAAATTTGTTTCCTTCAGGAAATAAATGTTGCTATCTGCACAGACACTTCACAAATGCAAATTAATTTTCCCTATAAAAAGTTCCTTTTCACTTCTTTCATTTTTTCTCTTGAATTTTTCGTGTAAAATGAAACATAATTTTGCCGAGTGCAGTTGGCAGGTTGGCACTACTTATGGGTACGTAATGTAACTTTGCATGTGCGTATTAACAAAAAAGAGTCTGCTTTAATGTAATTACATTTCACCCGGAAACTGAAGTTAAGCTAATAAGCTTTGAAACAGTCAGGACAGATATTCAGATAAAAAGCGGCTCTCCAGCATTAATTAATCCTGAGTGAGTTAGGAATGGGATGCTTGTGAAACCTGTATGGTGTTGTTTCAGTCTCTGAGTTCGTTAAGACACAAGTTAAGCCTACCAATAATGCATAATAAGATTAATAGGTATTGTTCTACCCTTTTGGTGAAGTGGTACTTGTTTTACTAGCTAAATATCAGGTGTACCCGTAGATCACCCGCTCGTACAGAGAGTTACAAGTTCAATAACGTACAAGCTTAGTCATTGAATTAACTTTTTTCTTATTTCATTCTTTTGTATGCAATCCTAAGAGCTCAAGGAAGGGCGATATTCCTTTGGGTTGTTGTGATCTAATGATGTGGTATACTAGGTGAAGGGAAACTGCGTTTTACGATAAACGCAAAGATTGCGGACTGAAGAAACACGGAAATACTAAGTCAATAATTTTAGTGCAAAAATTGAATTCAACCAATGCAGCGGAGAAATGAGGGTTTAATAGGAAATAGAGATAGTTAGGTACAAAAATCCTGCGTTTTAATTACAAGGAAATTTCAAGCCTTACTTACTATACATTAAGTACAAATGTACTCCCTATTGCCACGAACATGAATATTATATGAAATGGTAATAGATGTACCTTTGTAAATTATTATCCTGGAACAAATCAATATCGTTCACGCGTTCATCTTCCTTAGTCCCATTAAAATAAGTTATTATTATTGAAAAAGTATATTTAGAATTGGAACAAATCTTAGATTTGACTCATGCGGTCAAAGTTCATCGATCCAACAAAGGCTGATTCGTTCCTATCTCTAAATACGCATTCACACAATAAAAATAGTAAATATAAGATGTACAGCACTGTCTTGTTCGTCGATAACATTTTGCATGAAATAGCAGTTTTGGGCAGAAGGTTTGCCGTTTGCCTTATTATCAGCGATGGTGGGAAAAACCAGATTCCTTTTAGAGAAGGTTTGAATCGTTTGTTGATTTGGTAGCACTTATAGTGTTTTAGCATATGTAAGTATACTTCTTGCTTGAAATGTCAGTTAAATAGCCTGTTTCATACAAACTATTTATGCACAAGTACCATTTATGTATGTCTATACGTGCGTTTAACATTCTACGTCGTATTTTTTGTTAATATATCATGAAGTGTGTATGTATATGGGAAAATGTTGCTTAATTAACTAGTTTTGACAGGTGAGACAGTGAGACTACACTTCATACACCCGTCGCTATATCCAGCACGAATGCTAAATTCAATAATTAATACGGGCAACTTTCAGTAGATGTAGTTTCCTCTGACAAATATCAAATCAGGAGTAGACTATCATACTAGTTCACATGAGATTTAAAATTCCAAACAATGAACTCAATATTTTATTTTAGCATCATGTACTTGCAGTACATAGTAATTAAATAGTTGTCATTTTTCTAAATACATTTCATGGTATGTATTCACGATCATTTACCTATTAAATGTCATAACGTGGCTAAGGAAAAGGCATGCCTAAGCAAAGTCGTACCGGTTATTTTCACATTTGCTACCCCTAAATTAAACTCGTACATGCTACACATATTAAGTTATATTTTACTGCAACTCCTTATATAGGTAATATTATGCTTGCTTATACAACTATAATTCATATATTTGAAAATTTTTATTGAAACAAGCGCTTGCATTTCTTTTTAATATTGCAAACATGTTTTACTATAGTATATTATCCTACCATGAAAAATTGATAATATCTTATTTCTCTAGTAACTAGTAAACAAAATTTCATATGTAAGTTATGGAGTACGTGCCGATGAATAAAATGTCGCAGTGTAATTACTACAATTGTTGCATGTAAAATAATAAGGTTTCAGCATTTTTCAACTAAATTAATCAGTCATTATAACATTGGATTAGCTCGGCTTTCACAAATCCTCTAAATTTCGAGAAAGCTAATTATCAGAATTTACTGTAAATTGTAAAGGCATATGTTTGTAAATGGCTGGAGCACTCTGATACATTGATGTGTACGAACCGCAGCATGTAAAATGCAAATAGAATGTAATTATTAGGTCGAGTGCCTGTATGTTGCATAAAGTTAGAATAAAAAGTGACTCTAGGTACATGCAGAATGCACAAGATTTGCATATTGCATAGAACTGTATTTTTGTAGGTTTCTCGACTGGCAAGTTGTGTAAATGTCAAATGGATTTCTTTGTAGATGAATTATTAGATCGTAGACAGAAAAATGTTTTCCAGTGAGATTCCGTCTAAAAATCAATAGGAGTTCAAAAGAGCCCAACGACTTGTGTGAGGAGCACTTGTAGACTCACTGCCATATGGTTGGAAGGTGTGATTAAGAAATTCTAGCGCAGCAATCTGCTCAAGATGATTGTTTCTACTCATTATATGTAATCAAATGCGGATTTGATTACCTATATATTTCATTTACATAGCTTAACGTATCACAAGTAGAAAGCATCCCTACAATTGAACCAGTGACAGGTGTGTACGATGCTATAGAAAGGAAACAGCTTGCCTAATTTTTTCCTCCTTTGAGATCTCTAAGCTCGCGTTTTTATGTTGTATTTTTGTTCCTGTGAATAATACGTAGTACACATGTCCCTCAAATCTCTGAACATCATATAATAACCTTAACTATGTAGTCAGGGGACTGTAAAAACACCCATGTCTGTCTATCTGTTTTCATTTCAGGGATTGAGACTTTAAAACTATCAGTAACTGATATCCAGCTTTATCTTATTATTGAAATACTGCATAAATAATATTATAATGCCATTTATTTATATTCCTTTCTTTATTATTCATCCCTGAAAACGTTAAGACTTTCTCAAGGTAGGCTAAACTAAACTCAGATTTATAAAAGGTATATTATACGCAATTATATATACATGAACGATCGACGAAATACGATTGACTTTAATATCATGCAATGTTATAATGAAATAATGAGCATGCTCCTCTCTGACTTGATCTGGCTAAAGTTATCTGAACAACCATTAGAAAAGATTATCCCTGCGGTGACTTTCTATTACTCGCTTCATAACATTCCCTCCCATAGTCTTTCGCTGCAGATACTAATGACGAGATGAACTTAATATAAAGATGACACAAGCACTACACACTTTTGATTTCCTTTGAGACTTTCAATGAATAATCAAAGATTAGTGACATAAACTTATTTTATGTGCGTACACTATAATATAATCTCTTAGACCATATCTCATTTCATTTACTTATTTTACATATGAATATATATGAATATATATGAATATATATATGTGCTATGCTACACTGGATATATTTATCCAATGCATACAATGTGATATAGATACGCATAAAAATGTCTGTGTTTGCACTAAAGTGTTTTCGGGCATGTTGTAGATAATTATACTCATGGATAAAAGTTGATCCATTCCGGTGTACTTGGAGGTAGTCTAATTTCCTTGGCTCCACACATTGCCTTCGTTGTTTTACCACCGTGGCCGTCGTCCTTAGAATTCCTTCGCTACCATGATGAGCATACTACAGATATGTAAAATATAATTATACAAGCTACGGCAGCTGCATACATATTATGCACACACAGCTAAGACAGAATTATGCTCATTTTAAGGATTTTAGCCTTGGACAACTCTCAGAGTTTCACACACTTCTTAAATATTACATTAATATCTTAACAAATATTTGTAGCTCCAGCTTTCTTCCACAAGTTTCTACTCTATAAACTATAATATTATTATGTCCAGTTTGCATAAACTTTATAATATTAGTGTACTGCGTGTTTTCAAGCACTTGTCCTTAATCCAGTACCATTTAAAAATTATTTTAATGATTTACAAACATTCAAACTAATAAATTTTTCTTAAGCTGTCATTACAATCTCAAACCTTGTAATTCCTTTCGGATACATGATACACATTTGCTATGTGCACATGATATTAAAATGAAAAGACATGGCATTGTCATTTTCTGTAGTTGGACATTAATCCAGTAGGTATAATTATATATACAATGAAAAGTTGACACAGCCGTATCACACACAGATATGACATTGAAATATTTTTCCTCTCCTAAAGTTTGGTCTGTAAATATGTTTTGCTGTTTTAACGAGTTAATTGTATAATATCTCTTAAATACTTATTGAATAAATCATTGAGATAAATAGATGTAGGACTAATTAAATTGGATGCACGATTTTGTATTTAATAGGTAAAGACGATTGGGTATCCCAGATGTACTAATTATTTTAATGGGGCTACAGACTCTTATCCTTAGTGTTAGTCAGATTAGGGAGGTATATAAATATATTTGACGGGATTAGACTCCTTTCCTGTTTATTTAATTCAAGTATTATTTCATGTAGTTAAGTTGGTACTAGGTACTTAGTTTTGTAAAGCGTGTCAAGTTTTTGTAAAGTAGACAAGACATGGCAAGTAAGCAGGGATTCATTTTGGTCATGATTGCATAAGAACAGATAATAAGAATGCAGAGTTAAATTGAAAATCTATCATGGATATAACCTGTTAGTATGTCTTGGATTGAAATTGGGAGTGTACGTGTGTGTTAGTGTTTGGTGTGTATTTGATAGGGACTTTTGCCTTTTGGTCTACAATTTATTTTATAAGTAGAGGATCAGATAAGCTGGACAAGACATCTCATGTACACAGTATTGTGTAAAAGAAACAAACGGAGCATATAAAAAGGAGTCTCAAGCAAAGAACCTACGTGATGGTTTCTATTGCTCATGCAAACATGACATACCTACCTGTGCTGCAGAATAATAATAATATTATTACACTCTTGGTTAGTACAGAAGGAAAACTTTATCTACCTTTTCTTTGGACTGCTTACCTGTGATTCTCTGTTCTTGCTCATGTGATGATAACACTAACCCGAGCAAATGAAATCCTTTGGTTTCTATTGTGAAATGTAATGTTCATGTGAGTATTAAGCCAAAGTAGTGATGAGATAGCTATTATAAGTGTATTTGTACATGTAGATAGCTGCCTTGATAGCAAGAGTACATGATTGGACTACGGGACACACGGGATCGACTCTTCTCTCTACTCTAAAAAGTTCTTCAATGCAATGCCATTGCATCCCATCGTGTGTCAGATTGTTTGGAAATGAACTATCACACATAATGCATACATATCCATGCTATAGGGCTACCTACATACATAAATACATAATAATATTATATAAGTATGTATGTAAATCAAACAGTACTTGCACAGTCCGAGTTTTATACTGGAAAGGTTATTATAGTAAGCATAACATCCATTCATTGCATGATCACAAAGCAAAGCAAAACACAAGGGAGCTTTTTAGGTCTACCATATTAATATTATTTGTAAATATAGGTACTCAGTACTTGCTAAGTACATACGGACAGTAATAACGCACGCAGTGCACTGCAGCAATGTAAAAACCATTTGACATAGATATAGGTAGTGGGGATGTTACAGGGAGATAGATTGTCCCCTACAACATTAATATTTGTGCAAGCAGAATTCTTTATTTGATGTCATTGTCATGTAAAGACAATGGTAAACAAGTTCATCTGATTTTTAAGAGGATTGCAAGTATATTTACGTTTTAAAATCTAGAGAGTCTATAGTTTCATGAATTTCAATTGCCTTTTACTGTAGTAAACTACAATGTAATAAGAAATGACTATAAAATTACTAAGTTGATGTCGAATAAAAGGAAATGAAAGTATGTATAAATTGGAAACCAAAATGATAAAATGAATATATTTTAAGTTCATGTCGATTATTTTCTGTATTTGATGAAATATGAGCGAAACGTTTTGTCAATTAACTTATGTATGACAGTGAACTGTAAGTTTTAAAGCAACAGAGATTAGTACAGCAAGAAAAAGATTGAAGGCAATAGAAAAAGTGTCAGGAGAATATGGAAGCCTGTAACAAGACCATAACATATACTCTTGTTTGGTATCTTTTGGGGAAGGGTAGACAACAGAAACCAATGCACTAACACTACTGAAAGGCGAAGTGGAGTCCATCGCTCATCCATTGCATGGCCATCGCATCCTAATGCATTGCACCATAAGACTATAGTAGGTATACCTTTTTATAAATGTAAGTTATAGCGTCCTAGACACATGAACGTATAATATTACAGAGTTATTATATTTATTATAATATTATAATTCACAGTAATTCGTTATGTGTGTCCAAGTCTGTGAGTGTCGAGGGATTATGTATGTAGAAGAAGACAAGTCAAGCCAGATAGCTCAGCCACTCATCAAGAATCAAGATCTGCCATCGTAGGTATATAAATGTACAAGTAATAGGAACATTATCTTAGTAGTAGTGGTTGCAGGAATACATGGACATATGCACACATCTATTACACCTTCATATCATCTCATCATTTATCTCGTTCCCATGCACCCCACACAACAGAACGTATCAACGAACAAATACAGAAGAACTCGACGGTGGTTCTCCTAGTTTCCTTCAATCTCTGGTGAGGTACACTGCTCTTCATCTGCAGGTGCACTAAGGAAAGCTGACCAGATCACAGAGCTTACCTCATGCAGTTCTTTTTTTACCTTTTCAACGAGTTTTATTTGGTTCGCAGAAAGTTTCGTGATATGTTCGTACATTTTCTAGTTTTCTGTTTGCTGGCTTTGATATTGGATACATAATCGCATAGTTTACCTTGAGATCTCTAAGACATTCAGGGCAAAGTTAGGAAAAGGAGTGCAACAGAGAGATAAATAATTGCTACCTATTGTGCACAATACAGATACACCCACACAGATTCTATTTGCCCTGTATAATTAGGTAGTTCGTCTTTTCAACGTGGTCCATCCAAATTCATCTCAGAGATACAATAATTATCAAGAGAAAACGGTGTGACTTGCGTTGTTTGCAAAGTGAAGAGTGGTCTGGTATTGCTTTGGGAAATGTTGAGAGAAACAACGAAGGAAACCAGCCCTTAGTTATTTGTTGCCCTTGATCCGCCTAATTCCTTCAGCTGTTCAACTTGTCACCTGTGACTTGTACCCGTGCATAAATCTAGATTCTTACTACTACACATACACACTCTGCGAGATTTATTATTTTTCAATATACTCATTAAAACTAATGCTTACCTGAGGGAGGGATAAAGACCCTTCACGACTCTCTTATCTTTTTTCTATTAAGTAGCAACCGTTGCTCACAGAGCTAATAATTATCTACATCTTCATCGATTCCTTCGGTTGAGACTTTTTCTTATCTAACGATTCATCCTGAGAGAGTCCAGCAGTCCAGCTTGTTCTCTTAGATTTATGTTCCACTAGCTACATGGACATATATTTTACATGTTAACTCTAACTTGCTGCTAATTACTAGGAACTGACTGGTCTAAGTTTTGACTTTATCTAACTAATAGAATTATTACGTACACGAAAATGTATAGATAAAGTGATAGAATCTACTTATCTTGTATTCCGTCCTTTGATACCAAGAAATGAGAAACTACCCATATCACGTTATGCATATATGGAATTAAATTTAATGGTATCTAGGTAGGACGACGCTAGTAAATCGTATAATGGTCAAGTGAGAAAATGTGTATTTGGCTAAAGACTATCAAACCTGACTTATTATCCTTATCTGTCTTCATTACTAACAAGAAGAATCACGACTGGAGGAACTAAAAGGAAATTCCTGTAGCTACATCTTAAAAGTATTGATAATTTTAAAATTAGTAGCAATTCAATTACAGTTGCATCACGTTTCGTAAGGTGCAATTATTTGCATACTGAAATGATGAAGTGCTTCAATGTATATTAATATAGAAATAGAATTTGCAGGTTGTAATCCTGAAGATCTTCATTATACTGAACAAGCTATAAAAATGCGTCTCTATCCAATTGACTCCTGAGCTGATAAGCCATGAGATAAACTTTAACCCTATTGAATAGTACTTGTCAAATTCTCTGTTTGAGTAAGGGAACCCCAAGGGATAAGAAATGACATTCTGTCAGCATTAAATCAGCTTCCGGCGATTTACGTCGTCGTGATTCGACTGCCATTGTTGTAGTGATTGCTATAATAGCTACTTATTTGGCCAGTCTCAGGGATTTCGCACCTAGACGGTTGTTTATGCTTACATATGGATTACTTTACACGCTTAGGGAGTTCATTTCAAGTTTGTTTATTAGAATTCACACTCGCACGGCATAGATGATGAACAATAATTACGTGGCTACGTAATTATGAAAAATTATTATGAGTAAGTGGCTACAATCAGTGGTGTCTATTAGTTATTTAGCATAAAAGTCGGAAAGATAGATCAAAGTAATGACCCTTAAATTTCATCATCACGTACTGACAGAAAGAAAGGGAAGTTGAGAAAAAAGACAGACAGACTGAGATAGCTAATGTAAATGTTTCCGTGTGAATTAAAGTAAGTAGCACTGCCTTTTATAAGATTTGAATTACCTAGCATGCATTTTTTAATTTTCTTTTGCCTTCTTTGAACTTGTTGGCTGATATCTGTAAAATGTGTCGGTGTTGTCTCTATTATATCCATACAATACACAACATTGTTACTCAATACCTGAGTATCAAATTCTACAATGTAGTACTAGCGAGTTGCATCGCATACGTAATCACCATGTTTTTCCAGATTATATTTTGTAGCATTGTCTACGAACATTTTCTATTGTTTATGCATCACTATATATTTCTTTGTAGGAGTTTCGTCGTATTAATGTACTACTTCTTTGTAGTAAGTGTAAACAGGGAACAAAAATTGTGGTAGACTTAGTAAAAAGTAAAGGGCTCTCTTTTCTGGAAGCAATTGTGAGGGTGAATATTGTTCCAGTGGACGTTAATGTTAGTAGCTGAGATTCATGGTAAAGATGAATGCAAGTTCATTGGTTAGATATCTTCACTAGAGCACTGAGAGTTAACTCACTCTCCCTTAGTCTACATCCTTTTTCCTCAGTACAAACAAGAACATTTTTACTTGCACTGCATTAGTTGCATGTTTCTGAGGAACCGACCATTAAATAAGAATAAGACAAGACAGACAGATTGTAAAGTAAAACTGTAGGGACGGAATAAAGGACACGTAGCCCTGTGTGCATTTTAGAGCCCAACTGACTCAAATGCAGCATAGCACGTAGTCAATCCCAGAACAAAACAGACAAGACAAAACATGTGAGGAGGAGGAGGAAAAAATAAACTAAGGCCCATGGGGACTTATAACTTTCTTAATATACTAACTATTGATATGAGAGTGATCTTGCTTCTACGTGTCTGTTATGCAACTATATACAATAATATAATGCTATGATGCAACTATATACAATATTATAACTACTCATAAGTATACTAGACGGCTGGATGACTCGGCTGCTCCTGTGCTTCCCATACGATCTTACTTTTCAACGAGGATTATGTAACTGTTTAGGTACCTATAGATAGACAAAATATTATTATGTTCTTGTAATAAGCAGTTCTCCTGTGCATTTATCTTGTGTGCTGGGAAAGAATAACTTTTGTGTAATGACGTTTTTGGAACTGCGGTCCTCCTAAGAGCGGCGTGCATATGTGCACTATCGAGTAGGTATTTAAAGAGATAGTTGTGAAAGCGATATAAATGAGGATTTCATTTATATCCTTATAATTGGCTCCGTATTTCAAGACAGAGGATTGAAAGCCTTGACTTGTCTTTAGTGTCCCTGTCTTTTTCTCATTACTTCTTTAGTATCTCCACTGTTGATAGCGAAAAGGTCTCTATCTATATTTAAAGGACAGCCTTACATGAACTCTATATCGTTGTCGACATACTTACATGTGCACCAGTTTAGTTCGGCATTCACATGTTAGCCCCAGCACTTCAATAAGCCCGGCGAGTTCGCTTAGCCACACACGCATAGAGATAGTACACATCTAGGAGGAACTATGTTCGCTTATACAGTTATGGTTATTGGAGATACACAAATAACTGGTGAGTAAAATAAATTGCAGATATGTTTAGTTCTGCTACTCCATTAAGAAATGTATTTGTATTGCACTAGTTAGCGTCCAACGTTGAGTAGCATGAGAGGACGAATGAACACATTTAGTTTAGTTGACTGGAGGATTGAGTTGGAATAACAGGCAACTATATACATTTGAATGAAAGGATTATTGAGTGTTTGGCCAATTTTCCACCGCTCCTGTTCAATCCTCGTTGTCCTTCTGTTAAAAAGTTGTCTGATTTTGATACTTGTTGTTGTGATTGAGTAGATACGCAATGGTATGTTCGAATAGACTCAGGGAGTGATACTTGATTTTTTGTGAGACCGGAAAGCAAACTTTTGACTTTGACTTTTTGGTTGCCAGTTGGAGGCATTAAGCATGTGGCCATTGCATTTCATTTATTAGATTAGTATATACAATGGCCATCACACATTGTACGTACACAGCGTACTATAACAAATAAATGTGCTCATCTTTGGTGGAACTATCTAGGTAGGTATATCTCCTGTTTTGTATAAACCTAACAATTCGGCACAAATGGCTGTGGCATTTTGTCTCAAACTGGGTTCTCGTTCTCATTCTCACATTCAGCTCACTTTTCTTTGTGCTCTGACCATATGTACAGACAGATTGTGATCCTTGTGTGCAGATAGGATACCAGTTTCGACGGGTACATCCTAAATTCATCTGGTCGCTAATTGTAGACAAATTCCTCTGAAATAACTATTTTAATTGTGAGAAGTAAGTTGTAATTATTATTTGAGTGAGTGTATTTCCATTCTGGCATACTTAAACTGATGCTACAGTGATCATAGACAAACGGACAAACATGTAATTGTATTTCTCCTATATAAGACATACAATTTTATACCCAAACAAAGGGTTGTATTTATACACACCAGAAAATGTGTACACAATATATTCGCAGGAATTTCTTTCATAAAATCGTGCAGTCTGAAGTGTCTCTAAAATTGAAACTGTCTGTCATTCCATTAGTGATATTTGACTATGAATATTGTTGTGTATACCTGTAGTGCTGTATTTACAAAAGTTATAGAATATGTCTATTGACTTTGCTTAAACATTGAAGTAGTACTCATTCCACTTTATGTGTATGTGCGAATATGTATTCAGGCTAGTGGTGCCATTAAAAGTGATTCTTGTCTTCAATTGCATTGTGAATTGAATGTTGGCGACTTCACGACGTCTGCAAACAGAGCAGACGTAATGGAAACCATATTATTTATAAAGACGGTCGTTGGGCAACAGAAATAGAACACAGAACAACGTGCAATAAAATAATGAATACCTACCTACCTAGCTTTTCTCGACATTTCAGTCTGGCTAGAAAACACAATTGTTGATAACGTATATACACGCAACGCAAGTAAGACATTATCTGATGCTTATACACACAGAGATACAGATACTAGGCCTAACCGACCGCAATTGAGAAATGTTTAATTTAGTTAACGAGACTTGATTTAAATATTAAGTAAGTGAGATATATACGGATGAAGGTTAGAAAACTCTGAGAAAATGGGTTCAGCAGCTCAGCAAAAAAGAGATGGGTTCGATACGTGTTAATTTAATGCATAGGTAATAAATTACAGCAACCTATTACTGTCATACAGTTAATATAGTAAAGCAAGTATGAAAATAAACTAGAAAGACCAGTGACTTTTAAGCACATTATTATAGCACGCAGCATCCCTCTAATATCAAAAACATCCGTCAATCACTTAGTGCTTATTTGAATTTAAAACAGGACTTGTTCAAAACGAATGATGACCAGCCCTACTCAGGTTATTAGTTATTACTTTATTACTGATCATGTGTATAAAAAACCTCATAGGAATTCAGTTACGAAAGTTTCATGACAAAAAAAGATACAACAGATTTGTCGTTTGGATTTCATGCGCACCGTAAATGTCTACAATATTGTATGCTTAGTTGACAATACTTATTATTAATATGTATACATGACATATGCAATTAAATAGTAGTAAACAAAGTTTTAGAGCTCTCTGAGCTAACAAAAATGTTCTAGACATCTAGACATTTATTTCTCATTTCAGTTTTGATAGCATTGTTTTCTAGTTTCGATATGGAATGTATGCAGACATGTCTTTCTGGTAATCATATTGTTGCCAAACCACATTAATTGACTTTGAGAACATTTCCATCCACGTTATTAATTACTTTATTGTGACTTGTATCATGTAATGCGCAAGTATTATCATTATGACAATGCATGATTATACCATATATTTATGCCAGATCCTGAAAACATTTAGCTTATTACAGAGTGCAGGTCTTTCACATTGTTATCTAACAACAAAATGTTTATATTCCATAAATCGAGCATTGTTGTAGGTTTATGACTTATTTTGTAAATTTCTTATGTTGCCATGTATGCGTTCCTCACTGCAAAATCATGCAAAAGTAGTTTGAACTTTGCACAGGAACTATTATAGTGTAGCTTTTGACACAATGGATAGTCAAGTGGATATTTTATTTTGTACAACAACCTACACAAAACCTCTGACAGAAAACTTTGCTACGGATTTATATGAGCTAGTTGTGGCATTAAAAAAGCAACCAGTAGCGACATGAAGTAGGCGAGACAAGGAAATGTCAATTCAGTTCAATCCTTCGGTCTTATCTTAAATCATTGTTCTCCTTACATATTTTATATTTAGCCAAGCATTAGGAGCTTCAGATAGTACCCAAGAATCTCAAGGAATATAAAGTACACATCACCACTTGAAAATGTAGCATTTACCTTCAAAACAACTGCAGAAAAGCTAAGACTATATTATATACATAAGTATAGTTTGTTAAAAAGTTGGGGAAAGGTGGCATGAGCATTAAACTTAAATACCTCCTCCCACAGGAGTTACATGCACGAGTCATGAATTGCCATTTTGTGGCACGCCACAATAAACCATGAAATTTCAACATAAGAATCTAGTATGCAGATATGTATGTATTAGTAATACTGTATTTAGATGCTGTTGACAAATGTTTAAATATTTAACAATTTTTCCGGATTTTCTTGCGATATACTGCATATATATTCTCAGGTTTTTTAAGCCTGTGTGATTTAAAAAATGTAGTAGGAATATCCTATCGGAAGACAATAAATGACAAACTGGTAATTTTATTTCCCATGAGTGTCAAGGAGTTAAAAGTGTGCGAGCAATAATGTTACTATCTTTTATGATAAAGAGCCTTTTCCCCGAGACGTACGTATATGTTTGTGTATCTCTGTGTGTAGGTATCGATTATTATTATATTTGTGTAAGCAAGCTGCAAATAATACAAATAAGGGTTAGGTTTCTTGGCAATTGAGTTTAATCTTGAACTGATTCTTTTTATTCGTTGTCTCTCTAAGCGTACGTTCGTACGGCGTGCCTTGCCTCATGGCATGGCACTAACCAAAGCAAACCAAACGATAAAATAATGTAGTTTTTATGTGTTATCATTAGAGAAGTATATAAAGTAATGCAACATCTGCTGGTGGATTGAAGTGAATCATGTGTGTACTGTGGATGAGATTTGCGTAGAATGAAGTGATACGCTTTCCTTCCACTTTTTACAATGCAACTTGAGAACAATGAGCCTGGATGTGAACGACGAAAGAAACCAGACAGTTGTATGCAAAAATTACTTGTCTTGAGCGTGGTTGGAAATGGTAGAAGAATGCCCGAAACCTTGAACTCGTTAACATTATAAATACGACTTAGCAGGACTGTCCAAACTACATTGGAAATGAACGTTGGGGTTTTGGCTCGGTGTGGTCATTTGGAAGGTGGGTAAAAGCACAAGACATGGTCCGTGTCCAATCTGAAGTCTAGGCAAGTGTGGATCTCGTTTTTGCGCTATTTAATCCATCCCATCGCATCTGCTTTGGTTTCGACTACTTAACTACTGGATACTGGACAACTGCTTTCTTTTGCATCCCGCCGTGTAAACCTGAGCTAACTACTACACATTTGATCTGACTTGCTTAATCAAGCCAGCTAAGCAACAAGTACCAGTTTCGTCTAGTTACTACTGTAAAATATATTTCCACCGTGTGCGTTAGCTAAAAGAGATGGCTAAGGATGTGTTTTTTGTATCTGTATAGCTGGAGTAGTTGTAGTAGTAACTACAGATAGTAGTAAGGTGTATGAAATATACCCCACACATGTCAAAGGAAAGGACGTAACAACTGCCTGAGTAAATGCCTACTTTATAATTTATCAGCAAAGTAGTCGGTAGTGATAGTTAGTTAGTAGTAATCTAGCAAACGCGGACTGGTTTGCATTTTTACAATTGATGTGATGATGATGAGTATCGTTGATGTTTGAATACTGATATTGTTATGGGAATTCTTACGCATTCACCACACACTAACTGCTAACTAGAGACAGAGTTGAAGAATGCGACTCCTACTGTATTCATACAAAGTGTTGTGAACAGTGAAGTGAGCTTATATATTATATTTCATGTCTACTCAGCAAATACAGACACAACAACAAGACTTGAACCACAGAAACATCATAGTACAATATTTATTGCAATTCTCAATGTACAAGATTTACAACTGGGATCTACTTAATATAGTATACAAACAGATAAATCTGTGAATGTTGGAGTGCAAACGGACTATAGCTACAGTACAAACTAGCCATTCCGTATCGAAGCATTCGGATACCGAAAACAAACAACGTTGGAAGAGGCATTTATCAATTGTCTCTTTTGTTTGACTACTTATCATATCGCTCATCTTTAACTCGCATCATTCTCATAATAACGTCACCCACCAAATCACAGAGCGTAGGACGTAGAATAGCAATATTTTAAAATGCCATTCACTCTCTCGTCGTTGTTTGGAAGGAAGTTGTCAATACAAGGTAATACCATCAGATAAACCTTCCACCTTATGTTGCCGGTCTATTATTATGACACATTTTCCATTATGATGTGGTTATGAACATCAACTGCTAAAGTATCATCATCTCTATCTAATCCTCGCACATAATTATACGTAAACACACACAAGAATTATATTCTATACCACACTGTAACCCATCCTTAGACAATAGTTGACTACATCAGAACTGTGGCTATACTAAATAAGTAAATCTCTCCAATGTATCTACACATTATAATGATTCACGCATCATGAACATTGCACTCTAAAACCATGCGAAAATTGATACTCCCTACACAAAGATGCTGAATTGTGGAGTTGATAGCTGCAGAGCTACTTTAAAAAACGCACACAATAAAAGTTAGAGGATGCGTGGTTACGTGCTGATGAAAAGATTTTATTGCTTTGTTTTGCTATGCCTTGCATATCTGCTTTTGCCTTTAGTTAACTTCCATGAGTCCTATAATAAAGGATTTCTGTACCTGTCTACCTACCTTCACTTCATCATTCACATCTGCATTATGTTTCCAGTCCAAGATCTTATCGATTGCTAACCAGTAAAATTTTTGTTTTCTCTCTTCTAGTTTGTCTGCTCCCTAATCTCATTTGTTAAATCTGATTTGAATTACTTTATCTATTTTATTGTGACAAATTGCAACTGTGAATAGCTATCTATATTGTTTTGAATCTCTTTCTATTAAGTTATTATTTATTTTCATCATTATACACAATGATTTATTACAAACTGTGAATGAACCATGTCACTATAAACATTAATTCCTTCGACATGCCTACAGTTCCTGTGCTAGCCATAATATTTTGAACTGTGCATCTACCTAGCTGTAGTTGTTTATGACTACACAACATTTTATTGCATATGAATGTAGTTTATGCAAATAAGTGAGCCCAATTACTGTTCGTTCTGCTATGAAGAACCATAAATATAATTCGGTCGCAATTTTAAAAATGTGTTCTATCGTTAAAAGAATTACTACAATGTAATTCTCAGGGAAAAGTAGAATAAAATTCATCAACAGTCAAAGAGATAGTTAGCCAGTAACAAAAAATCGTTAACATTTTTATAGCCGTAAAAATGAAAATGAAAATTGTTTACAAGGCATCACATTTCACTTGTATATTTCTCAGATTGTATTGTTAGTTACTATTTCCTATTGAAAAACCTGCATATACTATTGACTAAGAGCTATAGGCATGACATGAAACGGTCGTTGAGCTTGTAATTAGATCATTTCTGTAATTCCAATTAATGTTCGATTTATTGTTTACATAGTACAGTGAGTAGTCTGGCAGTGTCATAACGAGTTTTAAAAATCATGAATTGTGAACAATACTAACATCAATATATTTATTAGCAGTTTATTGTTGCCAACTATTGGATACGTACGCCCTGAAGCAGATAATTACTTTCGCAAATATTATGTTTACATTAAGAAGTTGCTAACTATTATTTACAACACCACAGTAGTATAAAGTATATGATTTATGCTCAATTTTATGATTTGTGTCAGATATCTACAATTTCCTAACTGTGTCAAAGTAATGAGCCAGACAAGCATCAAATAATTCCAAGAAATATACTTTTCAAACTACCTAACCTGTACTAAGTCATACTTATAGTTAAATGTAATTACTTATTCAGAACTCAAAGCTCAATCAATATTAAATAGACACAGAGCAAAATATATTTACTGCAAAGATTTGCTAATCTCTTCCATACCATTTTTGAATACTAATTGATGCAGTCAATAAGCACTAGGAAAATAAATGACGACAGGTAGGAATAACTTTTTTGGGGTATTTAGTGTGTATGAAAATAATTAATATCTAAAAAAATAATTGAAAGTATCATTTCGGTGGAAATGGAGATATGGATTAAAGGCAAGCGTTTGAGGAACAAAAAATTAATCCCAGATTATTCTCGTTTAGTCGTTAAGGGTTAACAAACCTGGAAGCTTTAGTTTGTAGAGAGAAGGGGTTGAGTTGACTCACGACTTGGAGTCCAGTAGCCGAGATGATATTCGATCTGCGAGTAGACAGAGTGCCGTGACATGGCGGAAACTGAAGAAGCTGACTTAGTGTGAGACTACGCAGGGTTTCCTCGGTTCCAGTTGCATGAGTCCTTATCCGCCATATGGCATCTTTGTATTTCCGTCAGTCTTTCCCCACGAACCTGGGCCAGACACGTTCACCGACTCTCTCTAACTTAATTACATCTCTATCTTGGTCCAGTAGGAAGAGACGGAAGCACCACACACACATCTTCCCTATCACTGATGACAAAGTACATGGCTCTGATAATATTCCGAGATCCATAATATTATGACATTTGCACGCTTGCCTTCCACTTGGCATACAAACCACCCTCGAAATCCATTCTGCCATTGGACTGGTAGCAAATGAGACCAGAAAGAAATTTTATTGTGAATGAAATTGCACTTCTGTTGGAAGGTTGTGAATTTATCTAGCCCGACATAAAGTATTTATGTCTGTGAGGTGAATGAAACTGGCACTCACGCAGCTAAGGTGTAAAGTTCACCCAAATGAACTAACTAACAGTTCATTCATGCAATTCGGTTGGCTGGAGTTTGTGAGACTGACTGGCTGACATCAAATAAACTTGCAGCTAAAGAATGACAATCACTTCGAAAGAATTTATAATTTGCTGATATCGCTCTGATATTTTGCTATTCACTACACTGATTAGACTACTCATTCGACACACTACACGTCTCTGTTCACACTTAGTGCAAAATACAACCCTACTAAAGCAGTCCTACTGACTCCTACAGCTACTTACCAATTAAATATTACGTATAGTATCCAATAAGTCTAATAGTCTCCAATATTCATTATCGCTTTTGGTTTCTGTGCATGGCAAAGAACAATTGGACTATTACACTTTACACTAATAAAATTATTCCTGCATTATCAATGTTTACTTTACTTCACTGCCGATTGCCCCTCCATCATTCTTTACTATCACACCCTCCTGCACATGCAAATGTATAGCTCCAAATGCTTAGCTATGTCTTATTAACATGGAAAAGTTGACTTGGAAATGTTAAGGACTTGTAATTATTCTGATTTATGTGCGTACATGACAACAACCAAACAAAATGGATAATACATTCCTCGGCACCCATTAGCACAAACAGATAAAAATGTATTACCAGCTCCTACTTTTACTCTGGCAGTTACAAAGCCTAATCATATTTTATACACATTTTTTTATTTTCTGGAGGAAATGACTTTTTCTTAATGAGACAAAAGCAATTTTACAAATTGTATCTCAGCCAATACCTTCATCATCTGGGGCTCCGGGCTTCCCCTCGTAAAAATCAATTTGATGATTTAGTGCATTGCACACATCTTAGCAAGGCGGCTCATCGGCTCTTAATTAGCCCGCAGACATTACTTGTTAACCTGTAGATATAATATTAAAGAAAGCTTTTCTATATTCATAAAGTAGCAGCTCCTATTCTATTCATATGCACTTTCTGCATCTCGCTTCTTATTTTTCTGCTGGGCTACTAAAATTGATTTCAGTCAGACCTCTTGCAAAAAGAAACCACTAGCTAGACACACGTGCATAATTATGCATAACTAGATTTTGCATAGAAAAATGAATGGTGTGGTGGTTACCAATGGGAGCCAAAGGATACATAACTCATTTAAATCAGATAATAATTCTGTCACTTATCTGTAATCACAGCAAGAAATATTGAACTACTATCCTTGTACATGTGCTAAATGTATGTCCCTGATATAAAGATGCTGAATTGGTAAAACAATTGAAAAATAAGATGCTGTACTAAAATCCTTAGTTAAGTTGTGTCGCTTAATGCAAATTTTGAGGAATTGATTAAGCTAGCTATACTATACTTAGTTGTACTGTAAATCTCAGTTAGTATTTGAGTAGAAAGTATAGTTTTAATGTTTATCTATTAGGACATTAAGTACATAAAGATTGCTTGCCATGGAGCTGTTTCTCGTGCATATGAAGATTTGTTTCTTGTGGTTTATTTCTCCGTTTGCCATAAAAGTTTAGTTGCATTTTATGTCTATAGATAACAGATATCTCTGCACGTCACATTATTTATTATTATTGTAAAAATACAAGTGCCTAAAGTGCAGAGAGTGACAAAACTCGACTTAGCATATGTAAGTTACGTATATAGGCAGTTGCAGACATCTGGTTGTGTTAGGTCTGTAAATCTGCATTGTACTTGTCATTCCTACTTGTCCAAATAAGTCCTGACATGCAGTACTCGCACAATAAGAAAATAATGATTCGTATATCGATATGTTGAGTGGATAGAGCAGCCGTTCAAAATTTGTGAGTAAAACTGAATTTAGATTGCATTTTAACTGTTTATGTCCACATTACATCGTGTGTAGATATGTATGTAGGATCTATGTGTATGTGTGTGGACGGGAAAGTTTATGATGACAGGCTCGAATAGTAAGAGCAGTAATGTTGATCCGATTAAGTGAGCTAACCTCTTGTTAGTGACCTGCGTGATAGTGAGATGTTCTACAAACTACATGGGTAGTACTATGTATTATTTATGTGTAGCAAAATGCATCACACAATGGAGATGCCTTTATGTACTTACATATTATAATTTGTTTAGCTCCATTGTAAATAGGTAGAAGATGTAGTTTGCGATTTTATGTGTGGTTTATATAGGCAAAGTGTCTGTGGGGTGGTATCACACTAAAAATTTTAATGTCTATCACAATCATGAATATGAATGCCTCAAAGTGCTTTTACTGCCTGAGCAAACGGAAATCTGCCATCATGCTGTTTGCTTTGCCAATTTTTACTTGAACTACTATACGGAGATAGCAAGAGCACATAAAAACTGAGAACGTTATAAATATGATATTGAATAGAGACGCGGACACATTATTATTATGATTCATCGATAAAGGATTTCATAAGCTGTGCGAGCCCACGAAAGGCGTAAAACGTTTTTGTTAAGCTGTCAACTTGTTTTGCCGCAAGTTGGCTACGTACATGGCACCCCCAATTATGAGATGATTTCAGTACGAAAGATAATTTGGGATGCTGACTAACGTTAAGTAAACGAAAACAGTTTTCGCAAATATGTCTACTCTCCCATTCTTACTATTAGCATGCTTTTGCAGAGTTCAGCAGGTTTATGATAATATTTAAGACATCATACAGGTTCGTCACGGTGTGTCCTGGTCCTGTTGTATCCCAAGACACCGCCGTGCTGTGGCATGTCATGTAGTCATGGCCTCTTGTCATGTTCCTATTATGCAGAATGAATTGCGTATAAATATTGATGAAAAATGTGTATTCACAGAAAAGAGCAGCAGTGGGAGTACGAGCTCATTGAATCGGAGCTGGCCCGTCTGTAATGGATATAGTTGCCAGTCGGTGGAAGCCACTTGCTGTCCCGTCTGTACTCTGCCATATGACATGGGGAAGAAAAGGAAACTGATAGATGTTTGCGGACATCAGCGCTGTTACACATGCGTTTACCAAAATGAAAATTGTCAACTCTGTGGCCAGGAGCCGGTTGCTCCTGCAAAAAAGTCGTTGTCGCTGCGAAACAAAAGTCTGTCGGACTTTCACCCCTTGGCGAAATCCTCCGCTTCCCCACTCACCTCTGCAAGATGCTTTGTTAAAACAAACGGACACTTCACATACATCAAAGTAAGTCAACTGTTACACTCATTCATTTTATTGCACGCACACTTGATTGACCTTCTTTAGATAAAATAAAAGCTGCAGTCATTAACAATCGACATCTCCAATCATTACTGATGCAATGGTAACATTTGCAAAAAATTTGTTCCTTTACTGCCGTACTAAAACGATTATCTCTAGCGCTCTCCTTTGTTCGCATTTGTGAACATCAGTCGCATGTCTTTGACTAAAAGTCGTACACAGGTAATTCAGATATGTGAATTGCGTTATTGTTCTCTGGGATGTGTTTTGTTGTTACCACTTTATGTCAATCGCCACTGCAGAATCAGAAAAGAAAGTAGACAGACTATAGCAAGGCGATAGATACTATAGAGTAGCATCTTGTTATCCGAACTAAAATAAACGGGTGTACCTAATGAACTGTAATCTTTGTTACAGGCGAGAGCTGATGCAACGCCAACTGTAGTATCCTCATCGCTGAATGGAACTAGTCGCGGCTTGTCACTGAAAATTGGCAAACTGTCACCAGTTCCCAGACGAAGCGGACCGAACACTCCTGTAATGACCAAAAGTTCATTGGCAAGATGTGTTAATTTGTCTGATCGTGGAAAACATTCAAAATCTTGTCCGTCTCCAGGTACTAATACATCTCCAGAATTTTCTTTACTATTACCTTACGGGCGTTAGTATTTTAGTTGCATAATAATTATTATAATTTAACTACAAGTAATTCTGTGCAGTTACTCGATGCATCTCTTATTACATGCTAAAAATGTAGCTGCTTAATTTACAAATGATGTCATACTATTTTGTCTATCCGTCTCAGCTTAGCCTAAGTCGAGGCAGTCATTGAATTTCTGCTTTAGAATAATATACTTACAAGTTCTGTTTCTGTATTAATAAAATGAGCATGGACATTCTAAGTATTAATTATAGATGAGTACGGTAAATTGTAACTATTGTGTATTCACTAATTTCAGAGCACGATGAAGGTTTCGAAGACTTGAGACACAGAGGCAAGGCTTTTGAACAAAATAAACGGAAGAAACTCTCGGGGTCTCAATCATGGGATGTCTACCAAAGACTAGCATTTGCTTCCAACGATCGCAACCCAAACATTAAGGACAATATGATGCGTAATTGTTCTAAAGTTTCTGTTTCAAGAGATTCTTGCGCGTCTTTGCAGTCATCAGTTGGCAGTTGTGACGCAAACAATAGCACCAGTCCCGTATCTACATTGACAGGTTCCAATCACCCCTTAGATGCACCTCCTAATTCCAAATTCTATTTAATAACTGTGATTCATTTATTGTATTTGTGTGTAAAGGGTCATCGGAAACTGATCCCTACACTCGCGACGAAAATGGCAGTATTCTCTCTCTTATGTCCGATGCTTCTGGTGCAGATATTCACAGTCCACTTATTGACAGTCGACGACAACGATCGCTGCAAAGTTGGTCTCCCTACTCTTATTTTAATTTGTTTTGTTGCAAGTTAGCATTTCGTGTCTTCTCTATTCTTTCATCGACACTGAAGTTCTACTCGAGTATTTCTCAGAGCTATAAAATAAAACCCAAGTGTCTAAATTGAGATAATCATGCATAGAATTGTTTTTCTGCTATACCATCCCACTGAGTATTGCTTTGTCAACGCAATTCGTCGATTTTTTAGATTCAAAACTGATAATAGGCGTCTAGGAAATGGTAAAACGTTGAACTCTCAGTCTAAATTGGAAACATATTCAGATTTATACGACCTGTGATTTAAATGCAACCTTTGTCTTCTTAGAAGTCCTCTTATCATCTATTCCGTCAAAATTATATTCAATGGAATACTAACGGTTTATTGTTTTTGTATAGTATCTTCTGATAATGCAATGGAAATGGGGACCTTTTCAAAAAGCCAAGTCAAATTAACATCAAAGAAAGTAGTACCACATGAGATGCAAGGTACATTAAAGCATATTATACTATTGTTATACATACTATATATATATAATTAGCACCCTACCATTATTAATAATTGTTATCTGCATAGGCGTTCGTTATATGCCATGCAATCCGGCACAACTTCCGCTCAAGCCATTATTTTTCGAAGTTCCTGTTCAAGAAGAAGAACAAATCTTTGTGGGAAGAGGATGGCTATTCCGTGAAATTGAAATGGTTCTAACATCTGAGCACTCAAGTAATCGCGGAGTGATCATTACAGGGAATGGTGGAACTGGGAAGACGAGCATCGCACTTCAGTTAGTAGATTACAGTTGCTTTGGCCGTAAAAGAAATTTCGACTTGGATCATTCTTTTTCGGGAAGAAGTTCGGCAACTGATGGCGAAAATAGAGGGCCAACTTCTCTGCTGTCATTAGCACCTCATTTAGTCGCGTACCATTTTTGTCAGGTATACATTCGCAAATGTTTGCATTTAGTTTTGATTTTTGATGGATGCTAAATGGAGGGAGGCTACAGCAATATTCATTTCATTGCATAGTAGTCGCTAAGATAATCCCTCCCATGTTGATTTAACTGTAGTATGAAGTAAATAATTTTAAAACAAATATTGAATGTGATAATGCATAGACTAATGATTTATACTTACACAGATGGATAATAGTACGACGTGCTTAGTGGCAGAATTTGTTCATTCGTTTGCTGCACAATTGTGTCAGGCCCCGCAACTCAGTTCCTATCGAGAATATTTATTGGATAATCCTTCTTGCCTTGTAAGTTGCCTATCACATTACTTAATCACTGTCATGTCAGCATCAAAATAGCAAAAAATTATCAAGTCAACAATGTTAGATTCTTATACATTCTGAATTTTAATTAATATATGCTGTCATTTTTATCAGAGTGTTCTGTCTATGGAACAATGTCTTATGAATCCGAGTGCTGCTCTTGTCAATGGGATTTTAGAACCTCTCAACTACTTACAACGAGCTAATCAAGTGCCAAATGATTACTGTTTTGCGGTAATTGACTCCATTGGAGAAGCTGAATATCATCGAGCTGACTCTGGCGATACAATTGCCTCCTTTTTAGCCAAACATATTCTCAGATTTCCTTCTTGGCTCAAACTTGTCATTACAATTCGAACTAATCAGCAAGAGATCCTATCGCTCATCCCATTCCACAAAATAAGGTGGGTGGAAACAGGTTTCATTCCGATTTCGACCTCCTCTCCTTGTAACGATCATTACCCACATCCATGTCAACATGAAATTAATTGATAAATGTATTATTTCTAACAGCTTGAACAAGGTAGAGGAAGATATTGCTAAGGACTTGCTTGAATACATCAGTTTCCGCATAAAAAATACCCCGTCAATAAGAAATAACATTAGCGTCCCAACCCTCAGCAAAACCGAATCAGTGCTGAATAATCTGCAGCATCATCTTATGCAACTTTCTTCAGGATGTTTCCTCTATTTGAAATTGACTCTTGACCTCATTCAGCATGGAAATTTAGTCGTCAAATCTTCCAACTTTAAAGTAAGCTTGACATATATTTTTCAACATTTACATTTAGAATCTTAAATTAATTTTTATAAATTTGTTTTGAAAATGTTAACAGGTATTGCCTGTTTCGCTTGCGGAAGTATTTCTTCTCCACTGCAACCTTAGATTTCAAACATTGAGAGCTTTTGACAAAGTACAAGCAATCATGTCCACATGTCTTGCAGCTCTTAATCCTCTAAATTTATTGGAGATTTACCATTCAGTTAACTGCTTGCGAACAACAGAAAATTTGGAATGGGAAGAATTCTTGAAATCTTTTAAAGTAAACACAAATCACTTTTCCATTTACACAAATCTGTGGACAGATATTTGATGGTTTCTGACAATTAGAGCTACACTAAGTAAAAATTAACAATTTTTCTCTAAACATTTTAGTCACTCAATGGTCTCCTAATTAAACGATCTGATGGGACATATATGTTCTTCCATTCTACATTTCGTGACTGGCTTACTCGAAGGGATGATGACGATACTAAATTTCTCTGCGACATGAGGTGAGATTAAAAACTTATATTGTGACATAAATGTTCTTATATGTCTTCTATTTAGCATATTATATGGTCTGTCATTGCATCCCTTTTTTAATTTATTTGCAGAATGGGTCATGCTGCAATTTCCTTCCGTCTAAGTCGCATAGAGGCTCCTCTAAATCCGTTCAAGACACTTGAATTAGGACATCATATTCTTAAAGCACATATTTATAAAAACATGTCTGCTTCGAAAACAACAGTTCCGCCTCGAGACTTGCAAGCAATGTGGTTGGCCAATGCTAGTCAAAATTCTTCTCTAGCTTTGGCTTGTCCGTTTAATATTTATTACCCCAATATTAAGGTGAGTTACATTTGTTATCTTTAAGGGAGAATACAAAAAAAGTTTATTTTTAAGTCATACATTTTATGTTGTACTATACTACATTCCTCTACAACTTATAAACCTTCGAAGGCAAGAAGACCTGCAAAAATAAGAACAGATTGGCACTGTCGCGAATTAATGCTGTAACGCTTTTATGAAATGAAACCCTATTCTAGTGCAGATTAAGAGTCAGTTGGATTTCAAAAAAATAATATCCTACAGAATTAAGAGAGTAATGAGCCCTGAAGTCAAATGAGTTATCTCATTCATCTTAAAATCTTGCTCGGTTTATAGCTTATGGACATAACAGTATTATAAATGTGTTTAAATCTCTGATTAGATTTCAAGAAATTTAGAGCTTGACATTTAATATTTCGTGGAATTGGATTTTGTATATAATTGAATTTTATTGCAATACAACATCAAGTGATTTATTATTTTTAGCCCTACATTTTTACAAGTTGTATCATATTATACTTCAGAACGCGCAGTGAATAACCGCACATTTATCCAAGTTTTAATCTAATTAAGTATATAATATATTGAATTAAAAGTATGCATTAGTAAATCCCTGAACAAATTACCACGATCTGTTCTACTTAATTGCAATCTGAAACCTCAACTGAGGTATTCCGCATTATTTTAAGTGCTTTTAATGTCATTTTCAATTTTCACCACTCTTACCACAACCAATCTATCTGCAATAAACCGTTGTAGAAATCCCTAAACCAATGCATGTATTGAATATACCATTCCATAATAAATACACCGTGTCCAAACATTTTGGGTCATTGCTAAAGTCCTGAATGGATTTGAATGCAATTTCAATTTACAAAGTTTAGATGAATCTCTAAGTATTCCGAAAAAAGCAAATAAAATATGAATTTCATTGAGATATAGCTTTCGTGAGCTGTAATTTCTTGTGGAAAGAACGGTAGAAATTTTATATGATTAGCCTTTATTTATAGAAAGAACACCTAACATTTTTCCTAGGTATTAAAATTAGCCCACCCACTCATCTATTATTGCTAGCCTTATATGTATCAAGTAAATTTGCATTGTCAGTCTTTCTGATTAGATTTCTAAGAGTTAGTTCAGATTTTCAAGTGGCAAACAGTCCGCCTACGCTCTACATGTACCTACTAAATTAAAGTCGGCCGACATTAAATGAGATTTCCATGTTCATCAAAGTCATAATGACTTTATAATTTTGCCAATTTCAAACGGTGGACCATTACATTGCTACTTGGGTTTTATTAGTTAAATAATTACACCTGATGTAGATGCTATATAGATTAGATGCTGCAATTGAATATATACAACAAGCCGTTAGCAGTTAATCTTACTCTAAAGATTTTTCCAAAAAGACGAATTATTTAAACGAGTACTAATTGTTGACGCTTTAAATTTCCGTAGACATAATTAGTTAGCGTGTTAAATGAGTGAGGGGTAGCTTTGTTTTCATTAATTATCTAAGTATTACGTGGCTGAAGTAATTAACAAATCCGTTCATGCAATGAAATGCGTAACAAACAATATATTTTCAAGGTTTTATATGAAAGAGAAGATCTGGTAATTTAGCAGTCATTATGCAAATCTATTGTTTTTGTATAATTTAGCTACTTATTATGTACATATATTTAGCTAGCCAAGTCTGACAGGGATAATTCCATTGAAGTGCGGTCTTTTAAAGCATAATTTTGTAAACTCTAGAAACTTTTAGGATTTTATTTGTAGATGAACGATGAACTCATTTATCAAATTTCCTGAAAAATGGAAGTTAATAAGAGACCTGTTTGTGTATTTGGCAAACAAAAATAAGAGCCACCCTCGATGCATTATCGTGAAACATGCGATCTCATCCAATAATCAATACCACTTGTTTCGCAAATCTCTATGACTCAATGGTTGCTATCATTATTGTTACCATTTTACGTTTATTCCCACGATTGAGTATCTTTAAGGATATCAAATGATGGACGTAGAATAATATAATCGTTCCTCAGAAAAGGTAGCACATAAGACAACCAAACCATTATGCTGATCTATGAGCATAATGTTTTTCCTAAATGTTTTTAAATTAAATTCTAAGCCTCGTGGCATCCCGTTTTAAAACGATTCAAATAAAATGACTTTGAAGCATTCTCAAGGTCTATGATACGGCTTAGTTGTACTAATATTGCTTCTGTTAAAGGACAACTATTAACTACTTGGTTCGTTAGTGATGCATTAAGGATTAGAGAAAGAGTAAAAGCTGCAGAAGAGAAAAGTACTCACTTTTGTGCTACTCAAACTTTTGTAATGTAGTGAATAATTTAACAACATTTAGCTTTGTCACTGTGCTCTACATAAAAGAGTATGCGCTAGGTACACGGAACACTGGCAAATATGCAACAAATCGCATGATATCTAATATCGACATGAAAAGACTTAAGACCAAGCACTCTGGCTAAAGGGAAAATAATTATGCAGAAAACCTTTCCATTCTTTCTAAATATTCTGTGCTTTGGTCATGCCTTTTTGCATCGTGAATTCTTTTAGTTTCCCAAACTTTTAAAACTGACAAATAGACGCCATTGAGACCAAAAAATTCATTCACAATGACTACGAAATAAAATGCTATCTTCTACTAAGAGATCCAGTAACATTGCGAAAGTCAATTAGAAAGTACGCAAAAGTTCTGAGACAATGTAAAGGGGCTCGAAATAAAAACTACACGCACCTAGAAAAATGGGAGTAAGCTTCAAATTAAAGATATAGTTGGGGTTTACAGTTCGAGAGATTTGGTTGCTTGTAGAATGCAGTAATCTTGCATAAACCTAAGTTTATAAGATTTATTGGTAAAATATGGACATTTTTCTATCGCTTTTAAACGTCTATTTTGAAAAGATCAAATTTTGAGATTTTAAATACTGAACTGAAAAAACAATTACCGCCATAGGTACGGCACTCACCAGGTGAACACAGAAAATCATGTTCGTGCTGCGTATCACATTTTTGGATGATGATGAAAAGAAAGCCAAAGTAGTTCCCTGTGATAAAAGACAATAAAATATTAAGGTTTTGAAACGTCGTGAGGGAAAATGTTGAGGTAATTTCACTGAGGAAGAGCCTTTAGGTATCCCATCCATAATTGAAAGTCTCAAAGGAGTGTGACATAGTTGATATTTTGATATCTAGCCGAGACATCACAACAATATAAGTATTCTCTGTGTTTCCACCAGGAGCACATAATACTATATTGTCCATAAAGCAAAGAGTGAGACGGGTTTGTCGTACTTTACTTAATACAATTATTATGTAGCAGTGCAGTCCTAAGTAGAGGAAGTGCACAAACAACTTGTGCCTTTGATCCAGATTTTAATTTATATAATAATAGTCTGTTTGTGATTTAGTAGCTATAAAGTTCCCTTCTTGGGTGATATCACTATATATAGTTGACAAGAAAACCCTGTCTATCCAGGCAAAAACTTGACCTGTTTAGTACGTAGAAAATTGAAAAAGGTGTTAATCAAAAGGTTAGCTTTACAGCTAGACGTACGTTGATTTTCAGTTCAATCCGACTTTTGACCTCAGAGTAATAAATAAAAACTGAAAAAATCCATTCTTCCTTACCCCCAATGTAAAGGCAAGGCGGCGTAGTTAGATCAGTCTGAGATGGTTCTAATGCCCCTAACTACTATTACCTAGTACCTGTACACACACAACAAATACTCTACCACTCTCTACTCTCCCTGACTAACTACTCTACCACACATTCTACCCATCATACTCTTACGATCCTGGCCAGCGGACTTTTTACAAAAATCCACTGGTCGGAAATATGGCGGGCTCTAGGGTTACACGGGTATTATTTTTCATAATTATATTCACAAAGTAATGGCCCAATTTAAATTGAACTTTTTTCATTCGCCTTGTAAATATATTGTTTAGGTGTGATTTTATCAAATTTCCGTTAACATTTCAAATTTTGAAGAAAAAATTTGATTTTTTAAACTGCTATTCAAGCGTCCTTTTGTAGAACGGGTAGCCTTACTAGTAGTTTATAGATGTAAGTGTTACTCCCCCATAAGTTGTTTGCCATTCCTCTGTGTACATTGGGTCTCTATTGTTATTTGTGTAGGTATCACGGCTGCTTCTTTTGGCAGGAGCCTCTCCGAACGAGATGACCTCGTTGTTCAACAATGCCCCACTGCTCGGTGCTTGTGCCGCGGAAGGGTTGAGCGAGATGGTGTCGCTGATCCTGGAATTCGGAGCAGACATCAACGGAGTGAACGAGAAGGGGAGCACGGCGTTGAGTCTGGCGTCGGAGAAAGGCCATTTGGAGGTGGTGCGTCTACTGGTGGGGCAAGGTGCGTTGATCTCGCAGGTGAACATGGAAGATGAGTGTGCCTTAGTCAAAGCTGCGATGAATGCCCATCTGGACGTCGTGGATTTCTTCTTGTCAATCAACTGGGCGGAAAACCCGCTGGAAAGACTCTCTCCTCAAGAGGCTTTTCAACACGCTCTGGTCACAGCTGCCGCCTACGGGCACATGGAGATCGTGGATCACATCCTGAACAACGCCAACCAGATCATCGATGCTCCCGACTCTCTCTACGGCGAGACTCCGCTGTGTGTGGCTTGCAGCAATGGGAAACACGAAGTGGTGGATCTCCTCCTCCGAAGAGCGGCCAATGTGAACGCGGTCAATCTCAAGGACATGCCGCCACTGATTGTGGCTGCCCGGGAAGGACATCGGGCCATCGTTGAGAAACTCATTGCTCACGGAGCTTCTGTGAGCGTGTTGGACACAAACAGGAGATCAGCCCTAATTGTCAGTGCCAAAGAAGGCCACGTCCCTGTCATGGAGATACTTATTGCTAATGGAGGCGACATTAATGCTTCGGATAAAGACGGACTCACTTCCCTGTCGTGGGCGGCTCTCCGTGGTCATGCCATGGCTGTCCAGTGCTTACTCAAGTATAACGTAGATGTGAATCATGCAGACAGCTCTGGCAGGATTCCTCTCGATTTAGCTGCATACACCGGGAGCGAAGAAATTACTCTCGTAAGCACATCTTTGGATATTTTATTACTAATCAGTTGAGTTATTCCCAGAAATACTTTCCATCTGCATTGGTTTAGCTTTCTTGGAATTTTTATTACTTAATTGGTTAACAGGCTCTAATCGAGAGAGGGGCCCTTTTGGAACATGTTGATTTACAAGGAGTGAGACCTTTGGACAGAGCTGTGGGATGTGCTCATAAAGGGCTAGTTCAACTATTTTTGAAAAGAGGAGCCAAGCTAGGACCAGCCACTTGGACAATGGCCACTGGAAAACCAGAAATTATGTATGAGCAATTAAAGAGTTTTAGTAGATGGTGTTTATTGTATAGAGAATAGAGATAAGATCCTATTGCAATAATTTTTAAACTCTTTTTCAGACTCTGCTTGCTCAATAAATTACTAGAAGATGGAAATGTCCTCTTGAAAAAGGGACAGCTGAAGGATGCAGCTTATAGATTTCGATATGCCATCAGAAAAATACCCACTAACGAATACGATGAAGAAATGCAAGCAATATTCGATAAAATAAAAATGACTTTTATGCTTCAATTAAGTCGATGTAAACGAAAGATGAACGTACGTAACATTTTATTACTTGGTACCTACTTTTTTAAGGGAAATACTAGGATGCAAGAAAAGTCAGTTCTGTACGCAATCGAAATGAACGGAATAACTTACTTATATGCACTGCAGATGCGTTTCTTGTGCAGTGGCAAATAAATGTAGTCGGTTATAGGACACATTTCGTTAGACTTACCTATACAATTTCTTTATAAAATTTTCTATCCTAAATTAGTATCTATGTGAAACACTTCCCAAGTTATTACACTAATCGTTTTCTCTTTTACTAGGAATCGGAAGAAGCGGTCACATTAGCCTCAGAAGTAATAAAAATGCAGCCAGATTCATATAAAGCTTTCTATGCCCGAGCGAAAGCATACCAATCGCTAAAGTAAGTACATTTGTCCGAATATCAGGGTATATTTAATACATACCTTTACCTACCCCATTAATTAGTAACTCAAAGAAAAGGAGCGCAGAGATACTTATTATATGGAGTATCTCCGTGTGTATCAAAATAAAAAGTTGCCTAGTCATCAACAGAAAATAGATTGATATTTTTTTCTGGTCTCCTATTCATTAAAGTAGAATCCAAAGTGCAGAGGCAGTGAAATTGGAAAGGAAGGTGGGGATTGTAAGACAAAGTTTACTGATTAAGAATTCGTACTAATTTCAGAGCAACATCGGAAGCACTCAGTGACGTCAGTCGAGCAATGGAATCAGCGGGTTACAGTATCGAATTCCGTAAACAACTATTTCGTCTAAAAGAAGAGCTGACGCGAGAGTCGCGAAACTCTCCTCGTTACTTCTCTCCAACTCAGTGTCAATCTGTAGCATCTTCATCTACAGGGGACTCATCCCACTCAGCAGAAATTGAGAGCACAGTGGCTAATATTATTGCAACGGAAGAACTGCACCAGCAATAGTGCTTTTGCTCCACGTACTACTACTACTACTACACAGGACTCAACATTTTGTAGCGTTCTCTTTTATTTTTCTGAAGAGCAAAGCTAAAACGGAGGTTATCTGGTATCCATGTACTCATGGGTTAGCACAGAGCAGATGCACATCGCAGAAAGGGACAACAAACAAACAAATCGTGAATCGTGCAGAGAATTACTACTTGATGTCTATGTACACACAAGTGCCCTAAAGAAACTAAAACGTATGTACTTGTCTACGTAGAAAATGTTCACTTGAATCAGTTGGATTGCCTTTAGTAGCTAGTATATGGTTCAGCTAATTACATACGAAGCTATAATTACAAATTATTGTCATACTACTAACAATTAATATTATGTCATAAGGTAATAAAACAGAGAACTGATAGAGGAATAGCGTACGGTATTACTAAATATCTGTTGTAATGTAAGTATTGACAAGTATTTACAATTGTACCGTATGAATCTAAATTGTATCATGAGTGAAATAATGTAAACGCCTCGCACATTCACATATATACCTAGAAATGGTCGTACCTTATGATGAGATTTTGGATTCTCATCAGTAAGTTTCGAATGTTGACCAAGTACCTTCATCGCATCAAACACTAATCTATTTAGTAGCTTTACAGTTGAGGAAAGTCATTACGGGAGGATTTTATACACATTAGAATCGTTGAATGAAGGTACGTTTAAATTTAACGTAAATATTAGGTTCGTCGCATAATAACCTACATTTTTACTGATGTGAGCAATTAGTATATAGAGTAAGGCATGCTTATTATACATTTATAGTAAACTACTACGATTGCACAAGAGTAATAGATTTAATGAACATACATTTACTTAGTATATAGCATTATAATTTAACATGCATTTTTAGGCTTGTGCTGTTCTGCTATTGAGTGAAATAAATTTGTAGTGTCGTGTGGTTGAGTTTATTGTAATAAAACGATAGTGCTTGGCTGTTTCGTGTGTATACGTACTTTTTGGTAAATATGCCCTGTTGCTCATGTATTGTGTGTCAGCATACCTACTGATATTTATTAGATGGCTGAGGTATAGTTATGTAAAACTCACAGATGCAAATGTCTCGTCACCCGGCTGAAACTGAATGCTCCGTCGACTCATTGATTCGATGAGAGCGACGACAATCCACCACCAGTGAATTGCATTACTCACAAGTTATGCAAAAGTTGGCAAAGGTAAATGAAAGATAACAGCGAGGGAGCTCAAAGTTTCGGTCCGTTCTCGACTCTAGGCAATTCCATAATTCAGTAATTTTCCTAACATGACGTAATGGTTTGGTAAAAGGATTGGCTCTTAAGTAATGACAATTATGTGGGAGCCTGTAAATCAAAATGCATGGCTTGCAGATCAATTCCATCATTTCATTACTTCTGTTGCCAATTCGCTTACTTTTCACTCGTTGGTTGTGCACATGGCCATTGGTCCAAGACTGAACCTCTCGATTCTTTACTTAAGTTCCTAAGGCCCTGCTACTACTTAAAAAACAAATCCTTGTATTTTATCTGCAAAGTCCAGACCGCCTTCAGCTATCAATTGCATCATTAGATTTATTCTCTCCTGGACTTGCCACAAGAACTATAGGCTAACATTGAACATAGTAGTATCAACCTAACCTAAGAAATAGTTTAAATCGAAAGATTAGCAATTTCGGACGTAATTTACAATTTCGGACGTAATTCTATACAATTTCGGACGTAATAATATTATTATACTACCTATATAGGTTTAGGAATTATGTATATACTACTGACTTCTACGACGTTTTAGTGGTGTATGCAAATGTTGACACTTTTCATGTCACAATAATATTATCTTAAGAGACTACGCTTTAAAGCATGTAGTAGGTGTGCTTAATTAAAATGCTTATAGACGTAATATCATTAATAAGTTTGCTTAGGCTATCCGTTTCTTACAAAAGGTCATAAGTAGACTCGTTAATGAAGTTGTGTATTCTTTAGTGTTCTGATAATGTATGGTGTGAGTAAAAGTAGGAGCGACATCCCCGGAGCTAATTTACGCTCAGAGTCCAGCAAGACACAAAATTAACGCTTCGATAACTTTTTGTTTTCGTTGACTCTGACTCCCACACAAATGTTTACATTGGGCGAAGAAACTAAAACCAAACAGTGTCTTGTCAAGCCAGGAAGAGCAAACTGCACTTTTATTCTACCAAAAACGTAACTATTCTTATAACTCTTCGAAAAGATTGTATTTGCGAAAGCTGAGTTGAAGTGTCTTAGTAGACGGGGAAGGACTTGATATGCGGTTCGTTTGTGTCCTACAAACATAACATCATCCTTGGTTTGGTAGTGAGTGAGTGTAATGTGTAACCGTTCCCACAGCTCCTATAAAACTGAGACACTTAGCATTCATGTAATAGTAGCTCTGAATATTATGCGTGGTTGATTTAACCAGCCAAATTTCCTCCCGATCCTTTCATTGCCACTTGAATACAAATAGCTTACCAGCATAAAATTATGTACCACTCCTATGGCTTTTCAAAGACTCCTCCGGCAAAAGAAACCGAAGAAAAGTAGACGGGTACCTAAGTACTTGTTTTGTAATAGCTACTTACTCCTTACATCCTGTAGAGTATACTAATAGAGTTGAGTAGTAGTAAATAGTTTTTGGGAGTAGGCATTTTTATGAGTGTCAGTTCTGTATTCGGATATTTAGTAGCTCCGTCCTGTTTCTCTCTAGGGCTGTGTACTATTTATTATGATATTACCGACATTACTATAATATCATGCATCTACACTTTTATGGGTTCATTTGCGATTCATGTATTAGTAATGTATGTGCATCACATTTATAATAATATTATTTCTCTATTATAATAAATGGTAAAAATTTCCTGCCTTAGAGTCCGAATTTAATTTTTATTTCCTCTATTTCGTCATTAAATAAACGATGCTATTATTTAGCTTGTATACATATGGTTATTACGGAACATAAAGCGGTATATTGTCCGATTATCAGATAGTGTCTATATCTGAATCATTTTATTACACTGTAAGAATACGGGAGACATTCGCGGGTACATAATATGCACGGGAGAATCCATGTCATTTAATTCACATGGAAAATGACGAAATTAATGATGATGAACACGGACACGGAAGACGGATCGTAAATACGATCTGCTCGAAACCACCGTTGCACTTTTAATATCTTCCTCGTTCAGCAGAAATGGATTAATTCACTCATCGGTCATCGCCATTCAAGACATAAGATTCGAAAATCGTAGTGTCATATCCATATTAACTTATGAAACTATGCCACTAATTACTTAAATAAACGAATGGATAAGACACGAATTGCTTTCTACAGCTGCGTACTTATCTTTAGAATTAATTACAATACGTATTTTTAATTTTAATGCATACACTTATTACTGTAAGTGTGTATCTTTAGAATATAACTACGCAATATTATGTGCTGCTGTTTAGTAATCTAATATTTAACAACTCACATGATTGATGATAGTCTGTGAAAAGTGGAGATGTGAGATCTGTTGTAGTTCTCGAGTGTCTTATACTTAAATAAAGAAATGGCGCAACTGAGCCTTTGCTGGTGCATCGATAAGCCATACATTTCCCATCGTGTCTTGTTCTTTATAACTTCTGTCGCTATTTCGCCAGCTACTTTTCTCAATCAGCATCTCTCCAGAGATTACTTTTCAAGTTTTACCTTCAGCTGAAACAGATAAGGGCACATACTACCTAAGAATTCTGCACTCAAATTCACAACTTAAACTTATACATTACAGGGTGACGCATTTAACTGGCATTTTAATAATAAATACACACATCAAACTTAACATTTGACTAGAGGGAGTATGATAATAAAAGTTATTGATCTGAACAGGTACATGTTTTAAATTAATTTATCATTTTCTGACACAGTTTACGTAGTTCGAAAAATTATTCATAATTCAAAAAGTAGTTCGAATTCGAAAGACGGCGCTAAAAATAACAAAGTTAATTTAGATAAAAATTGCATTAAATTGTTGTTAAATTCTTCTTCGAGTACATCCTTTCCGTATAGACAAAATATAACAACCACCCTTGATAGCGGTTGTAGGAGAATTCGACAAGTGAATTTCGACAATTGTAAGAGGTGATTCCGATAAGGCTAAGGAGATTTCGACAAATCTATAAATTTGAAGTAATACCGTATGCCATGAAATGGTACACACTGTACCATTTCATGGCATACGAATATATAACTCACGTCAACTAGAAATGCACACAATGCACACTGACATATAATAACTAACACTTGCTCTAACTTACTAAACTGGGATAGGACCGAGAGGCAGAGGACAGATAAATATTTCACTGCGGAGCAGAGTTAGTTGGACAACTATTCATAATAATATTAAGCATGTAGGGACTATTGCTACTATTTTTGTTGCTTGAAGGTTAAAATATCTTTAAAACCTACAAATTATTTAGACTTGTCCATGTCTTCCTACAATTTAATAAATTTAGCGTTAAGCACGGTTTATTTCCACCTGATTTTTAGTCTTATAGCATTTTGTAAAGAAATACTTGGGTTTTATTATACCAACGGAATCATATTTAACTTTCATTAAACTGTATAAGCAATAAACAATGTTGTTTAGATAGAACATAGCTCGTACATTTAGATCGTACACAAGATATCTTATTCCTACATAAACTGTAACGCTATTGGTACAAACAGTTGTTGAGCAAAATATCTATTTGTAACTGTTGAAAATAGCATATGTTGCTAAAAAGAACCGTTAAACAAAGGACTGTTGAAAAATATGCCTATATACCATACTATTATACCGTAAAAAGCGATTCAATTCACCAGGGTGAATTATTGTTTCACCCATGTCGTTTATGCGAAAAATTAATAGCTGACTCTTCCCTCCGGGGTGAACTAAAAAGTGTAAATACCATGTAAATTATTTTTTTAAGTGCCTTGTAAACGTGAAAAGGCAAATAGCTCACCCCGGGGTGACCTAAAACAAGATGGAATCGGGTTTTACGGTACCTAGGTACCTAGTGAGGGTTCCTATATAAAAGAAAAAGGTGGAAGCAGATTGTCGATACAGTTTTTATTCTTCAGGAATTTTATTATAAAACATGTAATTAAAAAATCTTTACTTCTACCAGCGTTTCCGCCTTCACCAAAAATATAACATTTGGTATAATTATAAATATCTTATTGAATGGATAAATGGTCATTAAGTCAGTTTAGTAAAGGCAGTACCTACCTCGTTGGTCCAGGATATATCTTTGCTGTTTGTATGCAATAACCAATTTTATGATAACCTTAAAAAATCAAAGAAAGTGGAAACGAAAACCTGGTCACCATAAAGCCCTACGAGATTGGAGTTCAACTTAGTGTCTGAAAAGGGAATAAAGAAACCTCCAAAGAACTTAATCTCATTATAACAATCTCCAGTTACATAACGACTGAATCGGAGGAATTTTCCAACTAAAACCGAATGTGGGCGACTAGTTATACCTACTTAAAATGGGTTCTTTCTGGAACATTACTCGAATACTATATATTCTCATTGAAAATTGGTAGATAAAATTTATTCAAGTTATTTATTACTTTAGTAGGTATAGATTATTTTACTCGTGTTCAACGTTCTTAAATAATTCTTAAATACATTTT
>JABASH010000321.1:0-44367 GCA_019776445.1 Tomocerus maximus | reverse complement strand
ATTGAGCATTGAAGAAGTATTTGATGCATTTTAATTTCCCCGTGGCTTGAGTTTGCTATCTGACAATGACATGAAGAGGAAGAAAGAGGTGGATGCAGAGGAAGTTTTCTTTCTGAATCACAACATCCAAATTCCAAACGTAAGTGTCGAACCAAGGGGAGGGAAAGAGCAGCCTCCCTCCAATAGCCCTTTTGAAGTCATGATTATTATGAGGAACATTATCATCTTTGATCAACATTCCTTCATTCCTTTTAAAATCAGGATGGATTGATCCATCACAAGAGTAATGGGCCAGAGATAAATCCAAAGACTAACGAATCCATTACTGCAGATTCCTAGGCATACTACTTTCGTTTAATACTTTCCATTATGAAATCCATACTAGTCTTTGATATACATTCTATTTGAAGTTCATTCCGGCCAGAGAGTCAGATTTAGAAAGAACTACATTGGGATGTAGCTAGCAATGCAATCCTAAAAATCTTGATTGAGAATGGAATGTTGATTAGCTGACTTGGATTGGTTTTCTATGGTCAAATTCAATTTTAGGAATGCATCTCTAATATAGAAATCGAATCGAAAGATAAATGAGGAAGTAACAGTAAGCTAAGTGTAAGCAGTTATGCTACAGTAATTTATCCACTAGGATCACCGTTTGGTTTGGACATAGAATGATGATTTGAGATGGATGGTATTTGCAGTGAGCTGACTGAGTCAAGTCTCACCTTGTTTTCTAGGATTTTTGTGTTTCTGAAGTGAACCCTGGCCTGGCTGATTTGAGTTTGAGCTATGTGGGGACGGTGTAGTTGAAGTAATGTAAGTTGAGTGTAGAAAATCACAATGCGAAACGTGAGGATCATATTTTACGTTGGAATAATAGTTAATGCATACTTTTAGCGTGTTGCTCCACAGAATGTGATATTATAAGAAAATAAAGCGTATAGTCATATGCATGCTAGGACGGTATGTAAGTGTTGAGAAGATGGTACATAATACATAGATAAAGTGTGATGTGAGTGAAGCAATGTATTATCACTGACTGATGATCGTGAAGATGGTGATGACGATTTCGTTTAGTTTAGACGTGGTTTGTTTGGTGTGGCTGGCTGAGGATGAACATACATAACAGAGAAGAGCAGTAGATGAGGATTTGAAGTGGTTTGGTTCGGCTCAGCTTCAAATCAACTTCACACACAGATAGGTAGGATAGAGACAAGGAGAGAGATTAGGATGGATAGATTGGATTTGAATGAGATTGAATCTATTTGTCTGCTGCCTTAGAAGTAATTCATGTCCAGTCAAGGCGAGTACCTAATTAAAATATGGGCTATGCGATTCAAAGATTCCTAGGCATAGTGCAATTATTCTGTTTTGTTCTTTTGGATTCCATTTACTTGTAGTGTACCTACCTCTGCATGGCTTGCGCTCTTGTGCTTAATAATGTTGATACTTTATGCAACGCAAAAACAACGGAGAATGAGATTCGATGCTTTTTTATCCTAGCTTTGCTATTACCTGTATTACTTATTACTTTCACATAGGTACTTAAGGGTAATAAATATTAAGTAAGGTGATTCGATGAACGTAGTAATCATAGTCTCCTCTCATCCTGTCTCATTGTGTTCTTAGGAATAATGAATAAAAACAATATGGTGCATATTGCTATTTCAAAATGCATTTCAAAATAAATACCTAAGCTATGGAGCACAAAAGTACTTATATAGATAGCAAGAGTACAACTTCGTAGTAAAAGGGTTATATTTGCGCATAAAAATGAGTAGAACGAGCTATAATAACGACGGTCATCTGGGTGGCCAAATAAGGATGAGATTTGTAATGTAGTGTAGCAGGGAATGTTTTCTGCCATGCCATGTTATCTTTTGCTATGCATTGGTTTTCTTTGTGCATTCATGATGACCCTTTTCGGAAGAGACCTTGCATGCTGATCAAAGGAAACTCGTCTCTCCACATGTCAAACTTTTTCGTCATTTCTTTTCATCTCATCTCGTCTTGACTTATGCATAGTTTCTTATTGCCTCCCCATTACATTAGCACAGTGAAACGTCACGGCCAGGAATTATAAGAATAACTTATTAGGTTGTCTACTCGACTCGACTACTGCATACCAAAACGTATCTCTACATGGGAATACTCTCTATCCCCAGTGGATTACAAACTACATTTACATAACATCAGCTAAACCAACTCCAGTTACTTTCAAAATTTAATATTCAACATACACGAACGATAGATATTATAGCATTGCTTACTGTTCATTTCAAGGAGCTACCAACTTACAGTCATTCCGGGTAATAAATGCACACATAAACTTTAACATTTAATAATGTCATCGCAATGCTAATACTTATCAATTCTAATAGGAACTGACGAAATAAGTACTTTGTAATTCTTATGAATTTAAATTCAAAACAATCGTTTTCTTTAGGGTGTGTTGTTTACGTCTCGCCCTTGGCATCCAAAAACATTTAACTTTTACTCGACTCGACCGCAGGGACAGTGACAGTCGGACCAGCCGCCTCACTCAATCGGAACCCTTTATGTACTATTTTTTATTTATACTATAATTGCTCACATTATTTCACTTGTTACTTTTGGGAGTGATAGAAAACATTCTTTCCAGCTGGCTTTTGGATATTTGCCTTAGTTTAACATGCTTTTCAATTCCTAGTTGCAATTATACTATGTACACAAGCAGTTTTACATATTTCAATCTTTAATTTATTACTGGTGAGTAGTACTGAGTACAATGATGATGACAAATACAATGATGAGTAGGTACTACACAAGATTAATTGGAACGACCAGGAATGTTCACTGGATTGTATAAACTTTATTGCATGTATTTCTACTGTACACAAACACACATGCTATCGTTTTGTATCATTTGATCCGACAGATAACAGAATCTGTTGCATTTTTTTTAATTCTATCTTTCGCCAAGAATATGCTAAGAGTTATTCAGAATAGAAAATATGTTGGCAGTAAGTGAAGACTAAAGAGGAATCGCCCGATTCCAGTTTTCTAGAGAACATGAGGTGAATACAAAACAAGACCCACCTGCCATTTTAATACATAGCACACGAAGTGTCTCTACCAATCTCCAGGAAATTAACAAAAGTGCAAGAAAATACAAGAACACATTCCTTCAATTAGACGCAGAAATGTACAACTATCTGTAAATTGGTAAGCCAAAAGTCTGACTTTGTGCCCCCAATCACTTTTAATTCATGATATTAAATATGACATGACGAATCATTTTGGAACTGCTATAAAGTTTGCTGGCTTTACTTTAATGTAATTATCCCATAAGTTTTCTTATACTAATCCACTCAGGTAAAGATTCAAGATAAAAGCTTTACCTACAACTTAGAATGTACTGGATAAAATATGTATAAAATGTTAAGTTGCTCTACTACTTTTTAATTGGATAGATGGAGAGTGGATACCTAAAGAAGAGGATTGTTTGCCCTCATCCCCTTGCATGAACAATCAACATTATTCGTTTTATTTCATTAGTTACTTTATTGCAAAGCAGGTTCATTACTTACGACGTTACACGCAATAATATCTGCTAGAGACGTATTGTTACAACCGAGCAATTAAAACTCTGCTTTTGGTTTGACAGTAGACTTAGGGTTCGAACCGGTTGGCAGTGCTTGGAGAAAGACAAATTGCTGTTGTTTCCTCAAGTCTCATGTAATGGAAGGATGATCCAGGAAAAGGATGTGAAGGAACTTTTCAAAAATATTACAGTAAGTAAAAACAAATCCTTTACTTAAGTATAGAAAGAACTGAGCCTTGCCGAGAATTATTCGTTTCACAATTATTCGACCAAGTTCAGAAGAATGGTAAACAAACAATTGGGTTAGTAAAATTACTATTCTCATAAAAATTAATACATCTATTTTAGTAGTTTCTGGACAATTGACATCATAGAGACCTATTATATGATGACCATCATGTATTTAATTAGAATAGGATTTTCTATTCCAGACGCTAATGTTAAATTACGAGTCAAATTGCAATAGCAAAGTGTTTGGTAATCCCTCATTAATTTGTAATAACTGGAACGGTTGCCCACAAATGCTGAAGCATGGATGGATCTCATAAAAAAGTGATTGCCCACTATTATAGTAGATTGTGTTGGATAACACGATAACAGTCAGACTCTTCACCCTTGTTATTCGACTACATAATGAAGAAAATCAATTTAATATTTTTTGCTATTCTCCCCGAGGAATAATTAATTTTCTTAGTATTTATTACAGCAATGTGTGATAGAAAGCGAGAATGTATACTTCCCACAACAGAGCATATAAAATTATTAATTAGATAGCATAAATGCAAGTTTCCTCCAAGGATTACGATAGTAGCGGTTTACATTAAGTTAGCCCAGGTAGACAAGGAAAAGAAGTGCTGGAGAATAGAATTTAATTTGAGAGTGAATGTTTTCTGAGTTTCACACAAGATACATCAGCTCAGCAGCATCCCCGTCTGTTACTCTTAGCCGGGCGTGCAGTACGCTGTAAATTGTGAGGTGTACATAAGAATCATAACAGTTCCTCTGTATTATGCAACCTCCAGGAGCACAGATAATGAGAATGAATAACCTCATGCAATGAAAATCAGGCTGCATGATCCCGATCCGACAAAACATACACAGAACATGCTAACTAACTAACATGGGGCTAACCACAAAAACAAAGGTGTAGAAATAGGTACTATTCCAGTACCCAGTGAAGACACTTCAAGACAGACAACTGAGATCATCGAGCATGCACCAACAGCGAGGCTTCATTTGTTCTTGCATTTTGAAAAGAGCGTCAAAATTTCTATACTAGTATACGATGTAAATATAAAACTGATTACTATGTGGTGTTGGTTAGAACATCCCCAGGTCATTTTACTATGTATACCTTCACTTATTTACTACTTCGTATCTACAGGCTGGCCTACTGCCTTCCTGATAAAAACACATCAGGGTACTACTAAATATCACTTATCAATCTAATAAAAAATGTGTATAGGAAGAGTCTAAGGAACGGAAAGTGTTTTAATTTTATACTTATCGAAAACCTCTTTGGATTTTTATTTCCTATTGATATGGACAGCTACTGTAGGATAAAAAATAGACATAAAAATGAAAATCTGCCACTTAAGTACACAGGTTTGGTTGTGTGTGATGATGGTGCGTTGTCTCTCAGAGTGCATTATTACATCAGATACACAAGTGTAACATGCACAGGGATGTGAAATGTGTTCCCTCAAGTCCCTCACTGACCATCTGATGTCACGAAGTCTGACTGACAGGCTTCCCCTTGCCCTCCTGCTCATCTCACATCACGAAGGAGCACTTTAGACAAATGTAGTAGTGGGTAATGATAAGATAGACAGTAGTTGCAGGGACTCGGATCTTAAATCAAGACTTGAAACGAACCCTTAGAGTAGTCTTTGTTGCAGGAGTCTCAACAAGTCATAGTATTCAGGTTAATTGCAAGTGGAGTGAGTCTTGGATTTTATTACTCTGAGTACGACTGCAGGTTTAGTGGCCGTGCAGGACGAAGAATAGAATATTATGTACAACAGGTCACAGCTGCTTACCTGTCTAACTACAAACATCAACTCACAATTACAATTAGATAGAGTAGTAGGTAGTCACGTCTTGTCCTCTCTACTAAGTAAGTAAGCAAGCAGAACTACCTAAGTCCATTCGTACTTGCAAGGTTACTCTATAAAATACTTTATAAGAACTACAATAGTACAATAAGCCATAACATAACCGTGGTGGATGTAGATCTAATAAAAAACTTCAGCTCATCATCATCATCAGCGTGTTCTCCGAGTCGGAGCAGCCGGAGCGGGGCTCTACATAAAGATACAAACATTGCTAACATAAAAAGAATATTTTTTGTACACCGAGATAAATCTGACCCTTCCTTCACCCTTCCTTGCCTTCCAGTTTATGGTTCTTTTCAAAAGATTTGACTTTTCTTGACTTCTCTTTTTCTCTAGAGTTTACTCTTCCCTTCTGTCCTTAAGTAAACATCTCTCTGCTGCTATATTTAACTACATCTACTATGTTAACGTCTTTCCACATACGTAGATAACTGTTATATCTATGTAGCTGTTAGTAAAGACATGTTGAAATCTGACCTGCTCCGCTGATTTCTATTTCACTTCGTTACTTTTACTACTTATTACCTATTTACGTGAGGTTGACTTGCTCTATCTATTATTTTCACATACGGTTAGTGTAGAAACTATGAAGTAGGTTATTTTATAACTTATGTGATTCTCTACTCTTCTGGAGGTAACCCAACTAATGGTACCTGTTCGCCCTCAAGCTCTTTTCTTCTCCATACGGCTACTTACACTAAACTAAATACGTAATCCAAGGTAACAATAAGTATTACCCATCTTCAAAAACAATGTGTAATAACTTCCTAGTATACTTGGATAACTGGAAACCACAGAGGTACTCACATACTGTTAACAGGCCTTCCTCGACCTCAAATCTTCTTTAGTAAAGGCATCCAGGTACTTGGGGAAGAAAGTCGAAGCATTAGCTAGACTTTGTGTTGGCGCCTACCACCCGATACCATTTATGTTCCCAGAGTTAAAACCAAAAGGTCCTCCCCGTAAGAATATTTAATTGCAATTTTGCACCTCAAACAGTCCAGCCTCTTAGCACTTATGAGTATTACGTTACACAAAATTACGCTACACCTGCCTGATGCCACTCTAATGAACGTCCTCACTACACCTACCAATTACGGTACTATTTGAAAGGATTTTTAACGCTAAAATAGTGACTAGGGAATTGGAGCACCTTCTCTGCATTTTAAATACCTTTATATCCCTTAATCTGCTATCAATTCCCATACATCCTACAAAAATACTTTTTATCCGAGCTTATTTTGTGGCTGTAAAAACTTAAGAATATACATTGAATGAAGTATAGATTAAGTAGATGCATCATTCCTGAATATTCCTTTCATGGATGTTATTAATCTTTCACTCTTTCTTTCTGGTTAACCCGAAATGAAGTAGCCACAAGATTACAGAGGAATAAGTGTCTAGAAAGACCAAAAACTCCACAGGTAGAGGCACCAGCTCGATTTCATATCAATTCCTGGCATCAGAAGGTGGTCTGCTAAATTTAGACTTTTGTAATTGTTCCTGTACTTACGGATATTCTATAGAATACCATGCAAATGATTCGTATGCATATTGAGACAGCAGTTACATTCAGGTTCAAAGTAGTACAGGTACACTTTGTTGGAACAGAAAACCTTTAACATGTAAATTAAGAGAATGGTACGACACATACAAACAATAACTAAAGACAGAAAATAATACAGTCAATAAGCAATGAATCGTGGTAACCCAAACGGTATCTTTGTATGTATTACTTATTACAATAGATTCACAGCAGCACAGCCGGAATCTGGTTCGTTTGACATTCAAAGTTGCATATAGTTAAGTGCAGTGCAGTGGAAATGTAAATGTCAGGCTATTATTGTCACATTGTGCATACATATATAGGAGCATAGGAGTCACAGCTATGAGAGTCATAAAGATATAAGTTTTCAATCTAGTAGTAAATTGTGTTGAGATTGAGACTACCTAAGCTCGGTTAAGGTAGGGAAGTATGAAGACCATTCTTCTATAGACTAATAAGGTACCAAGATTTTATAACATTATTTTTAAGCCACACACTTCACCTATATGCAGGTGCTATTTGTTCTATAGGCATCTAGTTCTTTGTTTCAAGGATTCGATACTTAAGGTAACTTGTCAAGATTTTTTAACTATTTAATGTAGAAATTATGAAGAGTGAAGCTGATTGTCAATGTGTGAGTGCCGCCACTACGCCATTAATCTAATGGCGGGTCATGTCGTAAGGTAGATAAGGGCCTGTTGCTAGATGCTCTTCACCACGGGGGTCAGCTAAGCTTAACTATGGCATTACAAAATAATACAACAGTCAACAACTATGGAAAAGGTGGAAAAGCATCATTCTGTTACAATGTAGACATTGTTGTACGGTGCTTGTGCTCATGTACACAAGATTACTTTGAACTTCATTTTTATCCAATTTAACTCATTTCTCTTTTGGAAATAGAATTTTGATTACACTAGGATTTAGATATTTTTTAATTTTACTGCCATAGATGGCTTGTTCATGCCTTCCTATTAAAAATTGACAAAAACTAATAGGTATTTTGGGAGCTCGTTTTCTGTGCCAGCATTACCATATAAGTCCATGAAACAGAAATTAGACGGGTGTTTGAAAGTGCTTTTGATTTGGAAAATAAGGTGCGTATCCTTTGTTCAAATCAAGAAGGCTAATAAGTATCATCAAATACAATTTATACAAATACTATGATTAATATATGAACCGATACATACTTAGATTAAACATATTGCTGTGTATGCTGTTATGACTCAGATTTGACACACAATTTGCATAGGCGTAGTGCGTCATTTTGCTTAAGTAAAAGTAGAGGCATAATAATTTAACAGTTTCACTAGTCGGGCAGCACCACCTTGACAATAGGGTAGGAACCTCAGGAGTTAAGATCGAAGCCTTAACAATGTATGTTAACTAACAAAAGATTTTCTATTTCTATGTACTGGTGGAGACGGTGACTATTATACCTTTTATTTGTATTACAAGGACTTTTGATGGTTTGGGTCGACTTCACTCCTAAGTCTCAAGACAGTACAACAAAGAAGAAAAATAAAGAACAATCAGCCTTGTCTTTTATGGAGAGATGTATGACTTTTTGAGCCATCATTCTAATCATATTGATTGCGTATTGTTCAGCTCAGCTTTTAGTTCCGACTTTTCCAGTAAAAAAATACGATGGATAGATACGCATGGACAACACAGGGGTCCAAATGCATTTATACGCTCTTCTATTCTTTTTCATCCCTTTTCCCTCCTTCAAACACTATTGACCTACACTACGGTTCACTAGACCTTTTTTAAGACAACTCATTATTCCTACACTTTTAGTAGTTACTTTTATAATTATAGATTAGAACTTGACATTTGCTGCTAATTTTGCATACCTAACTTACAATCTGCTGGTAAATCCCATTTTATGGTCTCATTATCTATTACTTAATGTCAGAGATTTTAATTTAGATGGGGTAATTATAACAATCGGTAGAAAACCGAGTACTTAGTAGAATGTTAAAAGGCGATGTAGAAAACATCACTTTAGAAAAGTTAGTTCATAATTTTCGTAACTGACAATGAACAGAGCTGTATAGTGAGCTCAACACAACTTTACCAAATGAAATGGTCAACTCATCTTCAATTTTTTACATTATTCATGTCGATGATTTGTAATAACTACATAAAGCATACTACACAAATGTACAGACAACAATTGAACAACGGGCACTATGTATTTAAATTATTGCCATACAGGCTCGTCTATGCTGATTAAAAGATCTTCGTCCAAGAATCATCCCATATGCATATAAGAAGACATAGTTTTCCTTTTTGAATTATACATGAAAGCCTAGGAGAATTCTCATTTTTGTTCTTATCGTCCCTAATGTACTCTACTGAACTACTAAGTGGAACTGAAAAAGGAATGAGGATAGTGCAATGGGAATTCACTAAATATACGTTAAATTCTTGTAGTTTTTATTGTGCATCATTATTTCTTTGAGATGCTTCACTCACATGGCAATCAGTAGCTCACTGTAAAGTGCATTATGAAGGTACGGCTACTAAAATTATCCACTTTTTGAGAATACTAAGTTACGTTTTTATGTGGAGAGGGTCTCTAATCAAAGTCAGAGGTACATCTTCCCAGTATGACAGACATAACTGACGGGAAGGCTAGTCTGAGAAAACAGAAAGCATATAAGAAATGAAAAGGGTGAGGGTGAATTGAACACATAAATATAGAGAGCCATAAATGAAAGATGTAACACAACAGCAGAGACACAAAATATTAGTTAGTGGTTAGCTTATTACATACAGTGGGATACCTTTTGGTACTCTATAGGTACAGCTGGTACCTTTACTACAGCAAATCAAAAAGAAAATAAATACTTTGATTCTTAAGAAAGTATATCTATTTGGGTAGGTACTTTTATGCTATGGGACGTCTGCTCTGTAGCCATTTCTTTGGTAGTAACAATGAGAATAATAAGTCGATGTAATAGCAGCAGAAAGAGAGCATCTGAAACCCAAATCCGAGTATTATGCCTATTATATAAGATGTTATCTGGAGAGGAGTCTCGAGATGTGTATCAACAGAACTTAACCCATTTTAAAAGGGTTCATTGGTAAGCACTCCTTACTTTCTGTGAAATGCACATCATATTATTATACTCTTGTGCTTATGACTGCCCATATGTACGGAGATTTTATTAGATGTACTGTACTCAAACAAAATATATCAAATTCAACCTTCATTTCTGTCAGAGAATTTTTTTATTATGCAATCTTAATGATTTTTCTTCCAAACTGGCGAGTAAAGTTAGATCTTGTTATTGGAAATCTTAACCTTTCTCTACATTTAAGCTATAGCCATAGTTCAACTGAATCGTACATTTACGTAAACTTTATAAACTTCCCCTCCCCAACCTTGTCAGTTCGTTCATTTAGAGAGAAACAAGTAATGGACATGTATTTTTCGAAGTACGTGTCTCAAATACATAATTAATTAGGTGGTAACCTCCACATTAATGATAGATTACAAATGTAATTGCAAATGCAAAGAACATATTCAGGATTGGCATAAGTAATATGCCCGGAAGAGATGAAGTATTGCAAATCTTTGCTTATCTCGTACTGAATAGTATTGATCTGCCGAAGAAATAGTACTTTACTGGCTGTGTCTGAACAAGTTGAGGACCAACCCTTGTAGAGATGGTTAGGTACACACGTAAAGACAAAATCAAACTAGATGCAGATAATTTGCTTTGAGGATTTTTGGAGAAAAAGTGATAGGATTGTATTATTTTCCTATGTGTAGGATTTCTCGGTCGAATTGCAACGATGCGTAGACGCTCGTTGGAAAGTGTATGGATGTTGATGGTATCATCTCCATCATAATTTAATTGGCTAGAGGGAAAAGGTGGAAAAAAGGAGCAAAAAGATAAACAAATGGTACCTACCTACTTGAGTATGCTATCCAAGTTTGTGGTTTGTTTACCTATGTGGCTCAAATTGCATAAAATTTCAATTCTAATTTGCTTTGCTGCGGTGGAGCTTAATTCGGGAGATGCTATATAAGAACTCCTAATGCCAGAGCATGGCAAGATAACATAAGCAGCCTAGTTTATGGCATAGTTTAAGGTATTTTATTACGTAAACCTTGCTCAGTAAGCTCTAAGCCATATTACTAATGCAAACATAAAGATTTCTAATAAGATCTTAATTACGCTTATATGCTATGAAGGTATATAGGCCAATTAAAGTCAGTTTAAACCTAAGTTTGCTAGTAGTTTGTAAGAAAAATGTATAGGAATTCAAGAGAGCAAGTAGTGAGAAAGAAGAGGCTGGAAGAATGCTGTGCAGATAAGATGAGGTAACACAATGCTGATTACAATTGCGATGAAGTAGGTTCTATTACTTACTAGGCACATTAAATGGATGCGTGAGACAGAGTGTAAAGCAGGGATAGGAAATGTGCGAGAGATACGTGCACATCGAGTTTTTAGTGGTATAAGTTAAACCAGAGCAAGTCTCATCACAGCTATGTACATTAATCCTGATTTTATTCCCTTTAAATACACGAGGAGAGCATTCAGCCCATTCCACTCGCCATAATATAATTGTAGTTCTGGCCTGGCTCGTCTAATCTTTCTCTGCCTCCTCATTTAATCTCGTTCTTTATTGTGATGCAAAGAAAAGGAGAACTGAGGAGGGATGTGAGGTAAAGCAAAATCAAGAAATCAACCAAAGACGACTCCTCGTCGCCACCAACCAGATCAAAGTCTGATTTCAGATCCAAGTCAAGTCTCTTTGGCTTCAATTCCATTGCACTGCATTCCTGTTCTCAATGAACAGCCACCAAACAAAATTGAACTGAACTGAACTTGGAAAAGTGAAGCTCTGAAACATTGCACAAGTACACTTATCATGTACTACATACAAATATAGCTAGGCCATGTGTACTAAATTCTTCCCAAGGCCTTTCATCACAAATACAGGTCTTAGCAGTGCTCAAATACAGATTCTTATTACTTTGTGTGCAGTCCAAATATCTGCATACTATAAGTACAAAATGTAAATCTGCTATTGTATAGCTATAAAAGAAAACAAAGATCTTCGGACTGGATGAGTCCGAAGAGTATTAGGGTACATCCACACAAATATGATTACAGCCCACCAGTAGGTATCTACTGAAGTATAAACAATAACATGGGTATTAAAAAGATGGATTTTATGACTAGCAGTTTTGCATTTGCACACAACTGAACTCACAATACTTACTTATTAAACAGGCGAGATGTATTCTCGTTTTTCGCCACGAAAATTCTACGTGATCTGCCGACGGTGAAATTCCTACGAGGCTGCTGTGCTAATACTAATCTCATTTTCTATATCTTTTGCTTTGCGATCACATTTTCTCACAATTCTTCAGATACATTACAACATAATGCATCTTCTTAATGATATACAAGGATTAACTAATGCAGAGTTTAAAAAATATTTACTAATGCCCACCTAACAATAAATATATTCCATGCACATACCAACGTTCAGCTACCCATCACTTCCTACGTGGCAAACCAATTTTCTCTGGTGGAGCTATCACCACCAACAAATATCTGCGAAATCCACAAACTGGCATTTCAATGAGATTCATACAAAGTTATCCGACACAGGTTCTCTGGCTCCGAGCTCGTCGCCAACGTTTGTATGATCGGGAACTGATAAATTAAATGAACATGTCCAAAACTTTGGCTTGTTGCGAACGAAATTATAAGTGTGAGTAGTGGGCTATAACTTCTACTCGTTCTGAATGCATAATATTTACAAAATTACACTTACAATAGTACAATGTACTCGTGTAGGTTTCAATAATTTAGTTTATTGAACGCTCATGGAGGCAAAGTTATTGGTATCGATACTTTATGTTACAAATACCTACTGTGTAGTTTAGGGTTATTGATTTTTAAAGATTGATAATGACTAATGACAATGGAGGGGGATAATGTATCTGTTAAAAATATGCACCGCATTTGAAAGTTGTTACTATTGTATTGATTATGAAGATGAAGTCTTCTGCCCACGGTTGAATGTTTAAACCCGACCCGAGTCAACAAGGAAGAAAATTACAACAATTTACTCATATTTGCTGCTGTCACTTTTGATTGCATTAAATATGCTTTTCCGTAGGCACAAATGGTAATATGGGTTTTATGTTTTCCGTTTATTTCCATAAGAGGAGTCAATAAGGAGTCTGTAGACGTCGATAAGCCAAAGACAGATTCAATCAATTGAATATTGTGGGAGTATCTGCTCAAGATCTTGTCTCCTGTCGTCTCCCTTCCAATTTCTTGGTTGATTTTCCAATCATTAACATATCCTAGTGAAGACGTCCAGAAAATATCAAGTCAAAAAAGGCAGTAGGTACTTTAATTGACGTACCGAATAGAATCTACATAAGCAGGCTGTCCAGTTTCCACTTGGCTTCTATGATTATAGGCTTTTATTTTATAAATTATACTCAAGAACTTCATGACCTTCTTCCTCCTGACCAAACAGCAAATTCTTTCCAACGAGCTCAGTGGAAATTTATCTTAGATTTTTTCAGTCTTTTTCATTATTAGATAATGTGATGCTCGGTTCAGAGCTAAGTAAATGAATATATTTATACTCATTGTTCAATGTTTTAGTGCTGTATGAAAACTACTGCTGTTTTCTGGTGCTTGTCACGTCATAGACTCCTGTCATGTCTTGATCATCATGATTCTCCACTCAAATTCAACTTTTCTCTCCATATCCACTCATCTTCTAGACAAAGCAACTTAACTCTACATCCCCACAACTTCCAAATAGCCTACTATATATTTTCCCCAATAAGCTGCAGAGATGCTCATACTAGTTTGGTCGTTATCTATCTATGCACGAAGATGTACACACTGCATACTACTTTGTCTAGAATATAATTAACTTCTGTGTGGTTTATTGTTTTTGTCTGAACTGGAAATGTATAAAGATTCTTACAAATGTCCCTTTCTGCTCAAATAAAACTGCTGCAGCTTTCAACATATAAAACGTTGATTGCCTACTTACATTAAATGAGACAGTTATCAACTCTTTTCAGGTTTCAAACAATGTACGTACCTATAAGTGAATAATTCAGATGATGACTTTGATAACAAAAAGAGTAAAAAAGGCAGACCCAAGTGTCCCTGGAGCTTCTATTTAAATTAATAAGAAATTTTTAAAGACATCATAAATCTCTGAAAGCAATAAAAAGAAATATAATCTTTCTGTGAAGGGAAAGAAGTGGAAAAGACCATTATGGTGAACAATGATTGATACTTATTATCACCAATTCATCCTTTCATATTAGTTTACCCCATCTCAAATCATTATTTCGGGCTAGAGGAATGCAACTGCAATGTGATAATCGTGTACCGGATTTGGAATTTTTTCATCTTCCACACTCCGTGACCTGCTGAGTTCAGTTACACGACATATTTTTTACTAAATACCTCAATCGCAAATATCTATAATACTAATCTCTAGATTTTTTCAAATCCTTCGCATTCTTTTCACTATAACATAAGAACAAATCAAAAATTGTGGAATCAGGTTTTGTCTTTGCATTTATCAGTAAGGCACATATATTGCACCTATGGCTAGCAGAAAATACTTTATAGTAGTTTACACTATTATTATGCACACTATCCAAAGTCCATTCAAAGATCAACATCAGAAAAAACATTATTTCAATGCTTTAGGCTTTAGGTACTTTTGCTAACTATACTGCAAAGAGTCTTAACATATTGTACATATGTTTGTACAACACAGTCAAGCTGTCTGTATGTTCGTTGGTACCCACAAGCACCCAATTCCATGTCAGATCATTCTTATCTTCTGTATTAAGTTGGTATGCAACTACAGCTCAAAAATAGCTTTAATGAAGACATTACACTGGTTACAATTGCCATTTATTACCTTTTACAGTTTATTCTGTTGACTTATGATGTTAGCATTGGCTATCTGATTTTTATTGACATTCCAGTTCAACATTCGATGTTTTTCTGTTTATGGCGAGGTGATAATTATTCTGGTCATTCTTGTTAAATTCATGACATACACACAATCATGTTGCACACGTTAATACAGCAGATAATGCTTTGTTAATGAGGTTATAGGTTCACCAAACTACAGAGTGTTAGAAAATCTTTCTACATAAATATTATTATCCCTCAACTTTGATTTTCAAACTTAAGGCTTCTTTCACTACATTCGGAGCAAAATCAGATCAAACATCTGAATCATTGTTATAGAATGCAATTAAATTCATGATAGTAGAAGAATTGTACAGAAATTAATAGCTACAATAATGGAAAATAATTTTCTTGTTTTGAGAACAACAAAGAGTTGTATTGATGACTAGGACTGGTGGTGAAAAACAAAGGAATGAAGTTTGGAGAAAGAAAAGAATTATGAGGTTCAGTTGTGGATGAATAGTTGACATTGACACCTCAAAACTGTAAAGGCAACACGAAGCCAAAGCAAAGTCAGCCAAAGTGCCAATGTCAATCTCTCAGCTTGCTGCACTTGTTTTACTTGAGAAAAGTTGTAGTTTTTCCTTGTGTTTTCTTAGTTTGGCTGCTATCTTTTCTTCTGCTCATTGGAATTGCATTGGATCGTAAAAGTTTGGTTGATCCGACTGAGTCAGACTGATGTCAAGTCAAAACGAATTTTTTCTCACTTGATCTCATCTGCATCCTACATAGTTTCTTTCTTATTGTTAGATCCACTGGTTCGGCTCACTCATCATCAGTTCAGTTCAGGTCAATTGACACTGGCATTTGGCCAAGCAAATAATAATCAGTGGAGCTATTGCCTTCTCATTTTGTTTTATTTTATTTTACTCTGCATGCAGTTTACTTTACGATCATCGGCAAGGGAAGCCGCTGTGGGCATTCCTCCACGTGTGATGATTGATGATAAACGGCCAATCTGCATTTGCATACCACCAGCTAAATCAAAAAGGTACACAACTACTACTAACTACAGATGCAATTCAACAAGCCATGCCAGACCACGCCACTTCACTTACCAATTCTAAATGTCTTGTAACATGAAATCTGACTTACACTTTGCTCTCGACTCAAAACTGCATGCTCATGTTTATTATATCACTATTAGTCTACTATACTTATGCTTTACATAAGTACCCTAATATATGTAAGTGTAATCTGCCTGATAAGAAACAAATTCACGCTTGCATTTCAGATGCGAAAAAATCGCTTGAACACAAACAACCACTTTTGCAAATACCGCTTGTCTATCTACTTCCATGCACTATACCGACAACCAATACGATATGATAAGCAGATACTTAATGTAATGTACGTACCACTATCGGGTATTATAAGCATACAAAAGCCTTTCAACACTTTTTAGCTCATTGCTGCACTGCAGGAATTGACTATGAGGAGATATCTATATTTTCAACATCGTGAAAAATCAGAAGTTGCAAACTACTTAGCAAACATAACTCTGAAGCACAAAAATTATCATAATGAAGAAATACAGAGACCATTTAAGTCGTCTCTATTTGCATCTGCACATATCTAAAGATCCGTTTCACCGACAAATGCAGACTCAGATGAAAAATTTCTCTATTCATTGTACTACTTACAATATTGCAGATCACGTGGACGCAACTTATCTCAAAACTTGTAGAGTATCTTTTGACATGTCACCTTTCAAGAATTTTAAGTTGTCAGCTAAACTACCAATGGCTGTTCCAACCACTAATTATCCTGCAACCGGTTAAAGTTCAACAAGCAAATAAATAATCTAATTTCGATGTTTTCATTTTTGTTTGCGTAATACACAAATAGACACACAGCAGCAGCAACAAAGTTTTAAATACTACAAATAGATATCCAAATACACATTTAAGCTTGGATAATCAGTACGTTGTACCGTACGTGATAAGTTCCTTATCACAAATTGTAAACAATACGTTGAAATTTGATGATACATTATTGACCTGGAGTGCATGACTTTTATTTGAACCTACTCTAACTCCATGGTACATAAAGCAGACTTATACACATTTGTTTATACACTGAGAGGCATTTTCTGACATTAAAAGTAATTTTTAAACCATCTTTTAAGAAAGTGATTTTTAAATCCCAATACGACCAATATTTGCATTTTTATAAGAAGTACCTACGCCTAAGACACTAAATTGGTTTCTAATTCTAAATGTACACGTGTACCATAATGTTTTTGCTTCAATTGTTTTGAGTTGTAGGATGAACTCAAGGATTCTGGCTTCACATTTGTTTCATATGCATCTAGCTTTCTTTTTTAGTTTCGGTTTCACTTTGCTCGCTTGTGACCGGGAAAATATTGCTGCTCGGTGAAATATTTCTCAGCGCCATCAACTGCCCCTTCTGCACTGCTCTTATTCATCATGAATAGCCCTTGAATCATGGCCATAGACACACCGTTATTAAGATTCTTAATGACTTCGCCAAACTGAACCATTTTTTCTTCCTCTGCATTTGGATAAAATCTTCTGAACATTTGTTTGACTTGCTCTTCATTGGGTAAATCAACCAAGACCATCATATCCGCTCTGCCAGGGCGAATCAAAGCCGGATCTAACTTATCAATGTAGTTCGTAGTCATGAAAATGATTCGGCCTTCGGTAGAAGCAACACCGTCGAGGGCGTTCAGTAATCCCCTGAAGGTAATTTTAGAGTCTCCTGCCCCTTCAAAGGCTAAGCTGGTTTCTTTCAAAGTGACATCTTCCGTTTCACGACTTTTGAACACTGTGTCAATATCCTCCAGGAGAATTAAACTATGTGCAGGAGCAGTATTCATAAATTGATTTAGCGCATCGTCCGTGAGATCCTTAGAATTTAGCGACAGCATACAAATACTGAAACAAAATTCGCCTGCGATGGCCTTGATAAAACTGCTCTTCCTGTGAAATATAACACGATTAATTATTTAAATATGTTTGCTTTCACCAATAGATAAAATCAGGGAGTTTTTTGTATCAACTTACCCGCAACCTGGGGGACCGTGTAAAAGATATCCTCTTCGGTAGGGAATACCTCGGTTCAAGTACCAGTCTTCACTTTTTAGAAACTCTGCAATATCAGCAAGCACTTTTTCTTTGAGACCACTTGTCATAATGACAGAATCGATTTTACGCTTTTTCTTCAAACCGAACAAGCTCCAGTCGTCTAAGCTAATGTAATTGAAAGCTGTTTTGTCTTTATCGTTATTTTTCTTATTCTTTTTGGCTTCAACCAGCAATTCATTGAGCTTTTCTTCGTTTCCTTTCAAAGTAGTCAAAGTAAGAGCTTCCCAAGAAACGTCTAAGTTCCTGACTTCAGGTGTCTGAACTCTTTGCAAAAGAATCCAACATTTTTTGTACTTGAAAAAGTGTGTTCCGTACGAAGGAATTCTGATTCCATCCATTTGGTGGGACTCCCGCACTTTCTTGTTGATGGTAAAATGATGAAAATCCTTAATGTTGTCACCCAACCAGTTCAAAATCATGTGATGGAATTTGTCCCCGAGTTTAATAGAACTAATAGAACCACCGGTGACATGAACGGAAACCTAATGATAACAATAACGGGATATAATTTTTTCAGATATCAAAATTGCAAATACAATTGCAAATACAATAGTGTAAGGTTTGATTCGCTTACCGTGAAGTATTTCCAGACAAAACCTGCCAAGACTAAACACAGTCTGTATAAAATGTATCCCACGAAAGCAGTTGTCATTAGGGAAACCCCTGCATTGTATAAGCCGATTATATTGACTTCTATTTCTGTTTTGGCTTTCTTCTTGGTGAAAAAGTTGTATACATTGGTTAGCAATGTCATCACACAAATGAACAATTGGGAAAGAATCGGCATTAATTTATGTTTACACCAAACGAAAATATCAAGAGCATTCTCAAATATTCCCTTTATGATAGACATAATAAAAATGCTAGATTTATTTCTTTGGTCTGAATGGAGATCCTTATTAGAGCTATCAAGAATTCGTCAAAGTCTCCGTGAACGCACTATTGCCGACATTGATTTTCGCAGTCTCCGGTTAGGAGGCTGCTTACATTTTAGGCTCTTTTCAGATTTGTTGATTTTTTGGATTTTGACTCAAATTTTGATATCAATTTTACAGTATCCTTATCAACTGGCGTGTTCAAAATGGCCTAATTATTTGACTCCAACAGTAGAGTATTTCACTAGCTTTGCTGGGAGGGTTGCCAATGTATGTATTTTTTCGATTTTGAAACTGGCATAGCTTCTAGAGAGCAAATTGTAACAAATGAGAATGTTTTCCATCCCAAAATATTGCACTCTACTTTCATTACTTTCCATAGCTGCAATGCAATCCTGCTTTCAGATCACAAGAAAGTAGCAAGTGAGGAAACGGCAATCAATAGTCGCTTTAGGTGGAAAGTTGAAACTACAGAGAGGTACGTGTGTAGTCCTAAAGCAAAGACTTATTTTTAATGGTTCATTCTAGTAACACAATTTGTTAATTTGTTAAATGACTGTTGTTGCTGGTTTCACGTATTTTAAGTACGACTTACACGTTTGAAGATTCGGATCTTTCATCCTTCATCAACTTGTAGGTACACCACAAGTTACCTGATACAACAAATGATTTTACATGATAAGACTTGTGAATTATAGGTACAGATTAAAAGATACTCTTCTTGTTACTACTACTTGTATCTGTACAGTACAGTAATGTATTCTCATCGGCATACGTAAAAATAAATAGCATCAAGCCTGTATAGTACGTAGGCATAATTGTTCTATAGTATAGAGTGACATGGGTAAAGGATCTCAGATCATTTTGATTGGATTTTTAAGTACAACAGATAAACAAAATGTATACTATGAAGTTGAATACATATTTACACATCAGTACTTAGGTATAGGTAGATAGATGCTTCAGGAAAATTCTGATCTGGTAGAGATATTTGTCTTATTGTCGTAGGTAACATAAGAACACATGTTCAGATATGCAAGGGACAGATGAACTGGAAGCCAAATGGACAAGAGGTCTTAGAGGTCCCAATCATCTCAAGTCCCAAAATACACCCCTTAAGCAAAAGGATCAAATGAGACGAAGAAAACTGTCTTTGAGAAACTTTTGGTGACATTTGTCTTCCCATATCTGTAGGGTACAGAGAAGAATATCGGATGGAAATGTAAAATGATCCAGGGTGAATGTACATAGTCATAGGGAAAATGTGGCGATGTAATAGCAAAGGATGTTTCCTACCCGAAACCAAGTCCACAGTAAACACAGGACATTCAGGGGCCTTTTATATTTACTACAATATATTGCAGTGCAGAGAGATAAAGCGTTTTGTGGAAGATAAATGCATCCTAGTATCAGGATGTTAAAATTCATTCCCATGCTCATAGAAAATAATGTACGGTAGGTATATTCATTGGAGTATCAACCGTACCAATGTCCTGCCCTTACATGACGAAGAAGATATGTTTGAATATTGTCACCAAAAATGAGGTCACTTTCTCATAGTACTTATTCTACTTATCTCGGAAGGCATATGTTTTAGATGTCCCTAAAAATGCATCTCTTTGTATAACCTTTTTAGGAGTATCTCATGGGCAATTGAAAATTCTTGCAGTTGTTAATGCCATCCTTTCAAAAAAGAGTCATGAAAAGTATATTTACAACGTTTTGCTCAAAACAGCCCTTGGTTAAGCAGGATATGGTATTTAATTTTTTGCTGGACATTTCTTACACATTAACTTAAAAAGGTTTTTGTGTTGATATGTACATAAGGAACTTATCAAATCACAACAAAATCTCAAAAACACGTAAAACATGGACGATATGATTTTAGATTACACTCGAGGAAAAGCGTCATATGGTATCTTCATATTTGCAAACATTTGGACTTGGTCATGTAATTCTCCATAATATAAACTAATGTGTTTAAAGTATACATTTATAGTCGTGTGTTCACACTTGAAAACTCCAAAAGTAGCTGTCAAATTGTTTGAACCAATTATTAATAGGAGTGCAGTGAAGCAGAACATTAGAATTTCAGACAATGCTAACAGTTGGAGTAACTACAGCAGAATCTTTAACATTACAACATGCAAATCCACTTATTTTAGTATTCCATTGAATTTCTCACTATCATCGTCATAAGCTTGTGAACAAACAGAGTAAACACATCCATATATGTGCACAAAGAACATAAATGTAATTACTAACTTTGCCATTATACAGTAACTACTTGGGCTGCATTGTGTTTATGTTAATTGTGTTTGGAAGGGAATAACCAGGTACTCTGCCTTAAATTGAAATGAATTGCACAATCGTTATAATACGTTATCACCTGGTAAACAAACTACTAGCATACACCATGCATAATCACTCCATAGCATTTATCTCCATTTCTCTGTTTAGTATTCAAAGTAATTTCTATAGCTTTTAATGCTTTAGATGTTTGAAACTTTTGAACTTATAAGTGCATTTAAGTAGACCTAGTTTCTTGTAATTACCCATTTTATTAGTTAATCTAGTTGAGAATCTTATTAAGGACAAAGAAAGACTATAGAATGGTTATGACAGTAACAAATGGGTTAATATGAATGAAACCTTTGTGATTTTGACATATTCAACGAATGAATTAATTGAAGTCAAAATCGGCAAATTGTTGATTAAAGTGAGATATGATTGGACAATGATAGGTGAAGAAACATTCGTTTGGCCCTGTCAAAATGACTGAAGACATTAATTTTTATACCGAATTGTTAGCTGATTGTGTGGAAGACCCATTAACCAACTGTGAGACACCTACACACAACTTTCCTTTTCTTGACTCTTAAAGAGCACCTCTCATCTCAAGTGAGTGACTGGGTTGACGCGGTCTCCTCCATTCAACTCTGTCAGTGGAAAAGATTAAAAGCGACCTTCCTTATAAAGAATTTAATTGTGAGTCAAACACAGCGAAATGTTTACTACTATTATTTTTATTGAGTTCCCATGTTCTGAGAGTGCACTTCTTGGATGCTAGGCCCTAATAAAATAAAAATAACGTCTGTTTTTTAATTAAGAGTGTGTTTTACTCCCCAATTTACCTAACTTAACGCTATAACAAGCAATTCCCTATAAAACGTGCTTTATTCCTCTTCAAAACTCATGAATCTTGTGTCAGGATGATGTTTCCTACAAGTTATACCATAAACTAACGTTTTTCGCCACAGCATCCACAATGTGTACTAGATAACACCTTAGTCATGTAGTCGAGATGTTAAGTATGTAATTACTTCACTGTTTGCTTGCCTAACTATAAAATATTCCTTAAAGAACAAGGAATATAAAGATAAGTGTAATGTGCCATACCGTACATATCTTGGCGAAGGACACCCGGAAAACTCACAAAGTGCCAAGCGAACTGATATATTTTACGCAGAGAATCTCATTGAAGTCCCAAAAGAAGCTATCATTACTTTTGCTTTTGACTGGAGTTTTCTATTGTTGTGGGCTGAGGTTAGCGATGGCTCATCTGCTGCAGTAATTGTGCGTAGTAGAAAATATGCACAGACCATGTCCATTATCTCTCCATGGCTAATATTTTATACTCTTTGTACCCAAGCACAGACGTAAACGTTTGTTGCACATAAATATAATACACAACCTATATATGCTTTTGATAGCCGTAATAATAAGTTGTCTCCAATTGTTTGATGCAAATATCTCTATATGCAGTATCTTTATACTATTGCTAGTATGTACGTACAGATGCATAAACTACATAATACCTGTCTTTAATAATGAGAGAGAAGAAAAGAAGGATACTGCTGTTAAATTAAATGATTGTTGTATCAGAAGCTCCATTACAGAATAAAGTACACACAGTAAGCACTGCACTGTGGTTTCGTTGGACATGCTTCAAATTTAATGTTATGATAATGCAATTATATAATTTTTGAAAGTGTCCGTACCTATGTAGTTATGGAAGGAATATTATTAGGGATATAGATAGTGAGTTTAGGATGCGTCTGTATAAATATCAAAGTAACGCCTGTAGCTTAAGTGGGTTTAATGATGTGTTGTTGTGGCCAAAAAGCCATTTCAATATACAATGTATGCCATGCCACACATGGTAAACAATCATAAAATACACTCTTACGACTCCTCTCTTTCCTTTGACTCTCTAAACTAAAGTTCCCATTAGAAACCAACCATATTAAACGAGGTATAGTATAGAAACAGAAGGATTAGACTAGGAAGAAATGTGCTGGTAGTATAATGGCATTAATTGTGGATGTACCTACTTGAGTAGTTTCGTTTAAAGTACCTAAGCTATAGAAGGGATTTTGATGTTATTGGATGCACTTAAACGTCCTGCTAATTGTAGCCTTGTATAGTACCGACCAACGGACAAGTTATTATGTATGTCCTATTATTTGTAAAGTGGTTAATGGCTAAATATTGTAAAAATTCAGATTCCAAAGGTAGGCTCATGAGAAGTAGTTAAACAAAGTAAATGCATGGGACGGCGTATGCCATTTAATTAATTGCTAGGTTGAACCTAGTGTCAAGCCATTAAACATGCCAAATTGATAAATAACGACCTATGAAAGCTTTTTGTTTTTGATATCGCACAAGCACACAATATATTATCTTGAATAAGTACAGCATAACCGCAAAATAATAAATAGTCGAAGGTGTATCTTTCATTTCTATGTGGGTTACATGATATTACATTAATCCTTTGCAGTTACCTTTACGGATTGTTCATATAGTTTGAGGAGATCGGAGGTGTGCGCTTCTCTAAACGAAGGATGCAGACTAAACTCAAATGAGACAGAAGAGATATATTATTTGTAAAGAGTACCAGGACTAGCCTTTGCATTATGCATTATTATAGTACACTCGGAGGTAACGACCAAGACAAAGAACGAAAAGTACACCTTGTCTCAGTAGGTAAATACACACCTAATCCTACATGCTTACATTAGATTAGGACTCTATCGTAAATTATTAACGTGAACGTGAACCCAGATTTTTGTTTGTTTTTATCAAAGCGTCAAATGTGGCCAGCTTTTTGCTCAAAACTTGGCCACTTACTGCAATACACTAGAAAGTCATGCAACTTTTGGCGTGTATTTGTTTTCCCTAGCACAAAACCATGCAGAAGGCTAAATTAATTACTCAAACCAATCAAAATATACTCCCCACAAATAAAAACTACTGTTATGAAACAAAAAAGGTATAACTTTAAATAATTTAAATCCACTTGTACAAAGGAGCTACATGATTCTGTGCATGAGTCTGTATAGTTGTACTGCTTTTGCCTTTTCTATACAAAGTAGGCATGCTGGTCAATAAAAATACCAAAGTTGGACATTAAAAAAATGAGGAATGGATGGAGAGATTTTTTTCTTTGAGTAATTAGTAGAGAAAAGCCTTTTTGGCATGCTCACAACTAGTATTTGTGTAGTTACTAACGATAAGTAGTTTATACGTGGTAGAAATTCAAAGAAATCGTGCATCTTGTCGAATTCCATCTAGATAATAAGTAAGGTGCTTGCAGTAGATACCTTAATTGACATTTACCTTTATTATGCAGGTAACATTAGATGAACTCGCAAGAAACACTCGCCATGATTGTGTAATGTAATTTGTAACAAGATTTGCATATTTTCTGTGTTGTTCGGTCACTGAGATGGTCATAAATACCAATCTCTTCTGGAATAAAAACTTGAGTCAACTTACCTTCAATTCACTATACTATTAGTTAGCAATTGGACTGAAGGATTAATCTTTGATGGGCAACTGAAAAATCCATACGTACTGGTTATTGAAATTGATAGCATGCTATTAGTATGCCCTTAGATACAACAGAAAATCGACTGTAATGGCAGTTAATAGATATTTATTGCATTCATTGCAAAGGAAATAGAGTCAATGAACATTTTTCAATTTTCAGACACTCAAGTTAAGTCACCCCACACAGGATAATCGCAGTCTAGTCTCCAACTATTCACGTACACACACGCAAGTAGCATTCATTTATGAATTTCTCTGCAAGGTGCTTCTTGTGTCTGGGATTCCGGTTTGTATCTCTACATTGTTTGCCCCATCCCTTGCGAAAAATACCACCGCGGTAGGTAGCAAAAGTAAAGTAGTGATCCGTACAAGATTATCACCAGGTCGTCATGTATAGTATGTATATTTTCGAATGCTAACTTTTGTGTTCTACTGTATTGCACGATTATTTAGTGTGTACGACTGGTCAGTTAAGTATTATCAGTGCGGATTGGCTAATAATACAAAATGTACTTTAAATTCTTTAGTTAGTCAAGAACTTATTCATTGTTAACAGACAGTGCAATAATCCAAAGGCTGAGCCATCATAAACAACTCACTTGTTTTACTCACTTTAGTGCGGAGCCAAGTTTACTTTACTACTTGGGTGCATTACATTCATTCGAACATCGAATGGATGTGCAATTATTATTATTGAGCTTGTAACTTGTGGACTGGTGCTCTATTGTTTTCAACAGAGTTTAGGGTTCTCGCCAAACAACTATTTGTCTCTTGCACTTGCACGCAGACTTTGTATAATTCACCTACCAAGTAATGATGGTGGCAATGGCAATGAATATTAGCGTATTACTGTTGCACTGAAGATACAAAGATAAATTCAAAGCTGCTATTTAGTACAAATAGAAAAAAGTCCAACACTTCAGTTCAGCTTATCTCCCATCTTAAGACTGCTTTTCTGTAGTTAGCAAAATCCTCTTCCCTCCTTATACACTTAGGTACTTTAACTAACAACCAAAGATTTGCTTAAGATGCTTAAAGATAATAACGTACCAAGTTCACAACACTAGCTATAAATATTGAGTCAGTCTGTCTCAACTTTAATTAATGTCCAGACATCTTTAACCGTCCAGTCTATTCTAACAACGAATCACTAATGAACTTAACAATGCAACGAGTTAGCAATGCACTGTCTCGTTGGCTGTATTGAATCAGCCTACATTTATCTAGTCGAAACTTGAGACTAGACTTGCATGAGCAGTTTATGCTTTCTCAGAGTCAATCCGGCTATAAATAATAATAACTACAGATTAGTAGCGTATAAATTCTATATTAACGTAATAAGTAACTCTGCTTCGTCAGCCCTTAATCGAATTATGACACTTGTCTGCATTCTACTTATTGCAGATCCATACGAGATACTAATCCAAGCCTTGCTTACACTTTTACTGATGCAGCAGAAATAAATAGGCTGTCTTACTCAGAAAGTTGACACTTTGAGGAACATGAGGACAGACATTTGAAAAACTACATTAATATGGCTATTATGTTATTATGTAATGTCTGAAGAAAAGTTACACTAATATTTAATTTGTATTTACTTATACTACGCATATACTCACGTAGATACACAGATACACACAAGACTTCGTGCAAGTGTACTAAGAAATTCTCCTTATCTCAGTCAAGAGTACACATAGTAGTGACACAAATAAACTTTACACTGTCGACAGAATTACTTATCTCCAATTCTAATGTAAATATATTTTTATGTTTCCAAATCTTAACCCAGCTAATATAGATACGAGCAACTGATAACAATAGTAATATTACACTACGTACTCTCCAATTCAACTGTGTACAGTGGCCTTTAGAAAAAACATGACTGCATCTAGACTGTGACCCAAGTAAGCTAATACATACATAAATATGCGCAACTGTGTGTAGGCATTAAGATAACGAAGAAAACATTATGTCAACCAAGATTTACTATTTACACTTACTTTAAACACTCCTATCTAAACTACCACATTATTCAACAACAAATTAGTAAAATATCCATATTTACTGATAATCCATACACATTCCTTACACAATTCATCAGCTACTTGTCTAGACCTCTTTGCTTATAACGAAAGTATAAATCTAGGATGGAATTTAGTGCTCTGAGCCTAGATCATAACCAAGTCTTTCAAATCTAATAAAAATCTGTTTAACTGAAAGTAACATTTTTATTATACCAATACATTTTTAGGATGCGGCAACTGAACAAGTGGCAATGGAAGTAATATTTCAGTTTCATCTTGAGATTAATACAAATATTCAAACCAGAATTACCAAACAAATTACGGGTATACACATAGACCTAAGTGTGAAATTGCTGGTGTGTAGAGTGTGTACTACTATTAAAAGATGCATTGTCAGAGCATTTTAAATTCCTCTCAACAGGTACATTCTATTACCTTTTCATGCATGAACTGTCTTTCCCCTTTTATCTAATTTTTATAAATTTCGGGACGGCTGAAGTAAGGTTATTTTGGGGGTTTCTTGGTAAAGGTGTTAAAAAGGCGGTTGATTTTACGAAGTGTTGATGTAGCGTTGTAAATGAAATACCTACGTAAACCTCAAAGGAAAACGGTTAACACAGATCTAGTAACATAGCTTACATTTTGGTAGAGTAGGTAGTTAAGTAGGTGTTACAGACATTACAGACTATATTACAGNTATTACAGACTATATAATTGAAATACGTAAGATGAAGCTGATGTGACTGGGTAATAAAGGTTAAAATTTATTGAAAGCAAGACAGACATGCATGACAATAAAATCATTAGGATGAAGACTAACCGTCGCCACGTATTTTATTAGACAACTTATACATAAAACTTCAGTGAAAATCTATATGCATAGTTCCTCTGGGATTTCATATCATTCTCCTCACTCGCCTACCCTCACTTATCAACATCAAATAGTTCAGAGAGCATATGCCAGTTTGCTACTACAGCACTATTAGATATGGCTTTTGTGATAATGATATAAGTTTACTATGCTTGTTTAGCTATTCCCTGGTCTTGGTCGCCTTTTCGACTCATTATTCTGTCGTCCACTCTAATAAGCTATTGTTGAAACGTATTTTGACCGTTAGAATCACCAATTATTATCTTCATGCATCAAATTCGAATCAAATACTGAAATGAAAGGCATAAATGATCCAGATCCTTCTTGTGCTTTGATTGAAGACACGAAAGTCTTAGAGAGCTACCAAATTGGTCATCAATTACTCTAATGCTTTACACCACAATCTAACCACAGTTTGAAATTCATGAAATGGCTATGCACACATCTTTATATGTATATTATTGTGTTTATTAGGTCCTTTAATTGAAAGCCGACATGAATCTGCTGCTCTAGTGCAAATGGAAATTATGCAATAAGGACCTCGTCGGATTATAACTGTAATTGTATGTACACAACAAGTAATAAATGTAGCTGTGTTGAATTTGAGTGTAGGTACAGATTTTATAGGTTCATGATTGTGGTTGGCCAACAGTTTAATGCAACAGTGGATGATTGGACATTGTATTTTCCTTAAAGAGAACTTTGGCATTAAATTGGACAACGAAGTGCAATTGTAGGGCGATGATGTGTTATGTATGCTAAGTGAGTATGCAATGTACAGGTGCATATAAGAAAAGGCGAAATACTATTAGCAACATAACATGAGCCACATAGCAATAAAAATAAAAAGGAAAATAAGATTCCGGTTGAGATGACTCTGCATAGAGAGTTTAATCGAAACATAACACAACAAGGTATCATCGCTTATTAGTGCAAAGAACATAAAATATAGGTACAGACTCCTCATACATAAAGCTATTGTGTAGGCAGAACTAATCGTAAGAATAAATGTAATGTATCTAATCTAATAAAACCGTATTAAAGTAAAGTGTGCCTGTCGCTCGTTCACTCATCTCACAGTTCATTTCATTCATTATGTATTCATTGCATAATGCAGAACGAGGTGCATTAAGTATATCCCAGCATACCTATTATCTGTACCTACGTCTAAAAAATTGCATCCTGAAAGCCTGAAACTCCACGCTCTTTTAATGCCAAAGTTAAACCAGTCACTAACTAAAATTTTGCACATTCTCATTAGCTATTTTATATGTGTCTACTATTATGCTATTACTAGTGTGCAAATTACACGTTTGGTACATAAGTAGGATCTCACTTGGCTAGACTCTTATTTTTTCTACCTTGTCCTAGCACTTAGGACTAATGGCAAGACTTCAAAATAACGTATTGGAAATATATTTACGCGAAAACATTCTTGCTTGTGAAGCCATTAAATTATCAGAGGCACAGAACAAAGAATAACATAAAATACCTAATACGTTATGTAACATAAGGCAAGTTAAGTGGACAAGACATGCTAGTAAACATTCTAGAATGATTGCAAATAGAAGAATCCTGTATACCTACGTAGAATATTGCTACTTAATACTGCAGAATTTATATTTGCAGGTATACTTGAGAAACATGTGTCCAAATGAAACGGACAAGTTCTATAAAGCAATGAGCTAAATTATCCTGAAATATTATAATGAATGATAATGTAATGAAATGAAAGAAACCAAAGTGGATTGGCATGAATTGGATGGAATGCATTGAGCGAATTAACAAAGGAGATGAGCTAGAAAAATATCTGCGCTCGTTGTTCTTACTAATGCGAAACGAGGAGAGAGATGTTGAAAATGTCTAAATTTCTTGATGCTGTAAATCGTCGCAAAAGTTCAAAAGCTCCAGAAGAAAAAACAATAATGAATTTGCAAGTTGAATGTAAATGTCTCTCATCTCATTGCTTTCCTTACGGATGATGGTCATTTACTGCTTCTTGACGACGAGTTGCCAGAGAAGAACTTGTTTCTCTGCCTGGGAAAACTGGCTACTTGCACGCTAATGCTAAAATCCAATGTCTTTGCTGTAGCTATAGTTCATCACTAGTAGACACTCTTCTCTGCATCCTCTCAACTCAACTGACTCAGCCAGAGTGCATGCAGCCTCATGAAATCAGGATGAGATTGCTGGATATCATATCATCTGACTGACGATGAGCTCAGCTCAAGCTCAAATCTCCTGACTGATTGTTTTGTTTGGTGTGTGAGAAGCAGCCCAGAGCCTTACTTCGTAATCCACACAGATAAATACCTTCGTGCCATCATCTCCTACTCTAACTACAACAATACAAATATTATTATGCTTAATACCATCGCAGAAGGGATACGTAAGAATGGCGACACGACAGCGTCAGCTCAGCTTAACTTATTTAAGAGTCAAACAAGTAACCCAACAACACTTTTCATATCTCGTCTATGCACTCTCTATATCAATAGCAGACAGTAGACACAACTTTGGTACACCAAGTCTCATATGATAATTCATAATACTTCAATAATAATAAACTGAATAAACAGTCTGTCTTATCACAAAAAGATGTTTACTCGACTCTTGACTCCAAATACTCAACACTCATAATTTCCTGTACAATAACAAAAACCAATTTTTGTATTTAAGCATTTAGTTATGTTTAGATTATATACAACATTATAAAACGGATAAGGTCCTCGTTTCACTTTCGATACTGTATGTCCATCGTTTGCATATTTACATAATTCTATCAAAAACAAAAAGTTTTTGTGCATCATAGGTTTAAGTACAGTAGTAAACTGTTTAGAGTGTTCGTCTGCGTGTAGACAATGAGATCATCTTAGTCTGAACCACGTCATAACTTATGTACACTTTATTAGTATCATTTAACTTCTTCCTACAACATACTTATGAATATGCCCTTAGTTAATAATTATGCTGCATAATCTCTGAGATAGAGTTGCACAATTATTGACCGCTACAATAAATTGTAAATCTCCATTTTTTATGTCAAGTGATTATTCTTTCATACCAGAAGTTATCAAATACTTATGTAACCCCAGCTCCGCTTCACTTGACTAGCTTTAACAGATTGTAAAATGTGACCCTGCTGTTTTACTCATTGGCATATTATGCACATAGATATTGCCTTTTCACTGCAGCAGACGCTCTGGTGTTGTTGATGGTGATTACATTAAGTCAAGTTAGCCCAACAACTAAGACCTTCATTTGTTTATTGTTCTCACTCACCCTTTTTAAACTAAATTGCTTTTACTCAACAGCATCACAAACAACAAGCATTTAACACACTCACTTTTCCATAGTCTCAATAAAACTCACAGATTTATGTCCAAACCAACATTATTGATGTATGCTAACGAATGTAAATCCATTGAAGACCCTGTTTTGTTTTGTCCATGTCAAAGGTAAATAAACCTTAAAATTCACAGTTATGAATATGAACTACTCTATGCAGTACAGTTATTCTACTCACTCTATCTTGTTAATTGATTTTGTCAAATAGTAACATTAAACACTGCATTTCAATTGCATTGTAAAGCCAGTAATAAACCTTCGCTTATAAATTAACAGCTACTAGTTTGAGACATTTGTCAATTAAAATAGCATTGCACCGTCAGCGAACCGAAGACATACGGCATATCGCATAATTTTTTGATAGTTACACTTGACTCTTGTAGTTTATCGTAACTCGAATTATCTATACCGATTAGTAATGGAATTATATATATTAAAAAATAGTACTTAGGATTGAAAATATGAACTAATCACAATGTGTTCTCAACTTTTTTAATACCAAACCTCTAAATTCTTCTACAGATAAACTCAAAGAGTAAACGTGATCGATTTTAGAGTAAGAATGCACCAGACTTTTGGTATACAATGTACTTCAGTGGATTCAATACTAGTACTGAGTTGCACAGAACTACAGGGCTGCTACCTGTTGATTACATCCCCAGGTAAGTGCACTAACAGAGAGAAAATCATACTTGAAAGTCAAACGAGGTAGAGATAGAAGCAGCTTACAGGTTAGTCAAGTTCTGAGTGTTATGAACCCGTATGCTAAGTTCTTCTCTGATGCATGCAAGTTCCTTTCCTCGTCCATAAACAAGAGTCAGCCATTTCCAGCACAATGTATTCCACTATGTTATGTATTTTTTGCCGACCGTGTAAAATTGAGTAGCCTTGTGCTGTACATACGTACAAGGAAAAACTAGCATAGCAACTTAGCAGCAACTTACTCTAGTTCTTCTTCCTTATCTCATCCCATGTTTCTCAGAGCATCTCTTATGTACAAAGATGTGTTTAGTGAGAATGAGAAATGGGAATCAACGTAGCTTTCGTCCTTGAGTAACTCGGTGAGATTTTCTCTGGGAGTAGCAGCCCCCTACACCTTAGATTTAAACTCTTATCGAAGGTTATCCTAACAGAATGCAATTAGGAATACACACGAGAGGGCATACATCAATTCGTTGTCTTCGTGTGCCTCTTGAAATGTTTACCTACGTAAGATCCCACAAATCTGAAATTGTGCGCTTAGACAGCAGAAACTTTTGTCAAAAGTCTAATGAATCTGATGATTTTTATATCAACCAAGATTATAAACTCCATATCATTATGATTAATAAAATAGCAAATCTAATATTAAAGATTGCTGGATGGAATGCTAAATAAAAGATGATCATGATAAAAGCAATAAATTATGAAACAGAAGACAAATTATTGGGGACAACAAAAGATCAGGGAATAGCAACTGCAATGGTGAATAACTTATTTCTATGATTAAATATTTTCTATCATCTACATATATACAGATTGAAATTGGTTTTTTTTCCTTGGTTCAGTCGCATAAAACTTTCCATACCAGCACATTTATTTTATTCGTAAATACAATTTCCGCTTTTCTTTGTGGAGCCCGCATAATACTTAATATTTAAAGCACTTAAGCTGAATCGGACCCGCATCCGCAGTTATTTCAACTTTCAACTAGGGTATGTACATTGCACATTCTTATAGTATCTTCTCTTATATGGTCTATGAATAGAACTCTGGCTTGCAATACTTGTGATATAAATATGCAAAATCACAAAAACCTGAGTCGTATCTCTTACTCTGTGTTAACGATCAAAGTTTAAGTTCACCTCGTAAAAAATGGTATCTATTTCCGAAACCAAAAATAAATCGGGAAGAAATGAGGGTTTACTATAGTATGCTTCCTCCGGAAGAACATCCGGAGCTCATTCGGGATCCGCATGCCTATGTTGTGTATATTAATAATTTATACTCACACACTTCATTCCTGTCATGTCAGATGAAAAATGTAACTACATTAGACACACCATAAAATACTATATTTACTACTGAAGTAGCGTAAGTTAGCGCATCGGAAACTGTTTATGAGCTGAAGTCAGTTTATGAATGAACTAAAGGAAATCCTCTTGGTAAATACTAACCTTCCCAAATACCGGCTGCTCCACATTCGGGGTGCTTCTGCCGCTCTCGCGTACTAAAACAAACTATCCCCACCACCGTTTATAGCAGCTCTTTTCTTTTTATGAATATTGTCGCTTTTTTAGAAGTCAGGAAGCGCAATATGTCTTCAATTGACTTGGTATGCATCCTAGCTACACATAGACATACCTAACTTCTACTCTCAAAAACAATATTCAGATATTAACATAATTATGTGCACATGTTTATGACATGTGTGTAAAAAGTAACTAACACATCTTCCGATCTTCAAACATATGAATTAAAATGCAAAGAAAGAACCAAAGTTGAATATTTTATGCTTCTGACAGTTGACAAGGGCAAGAATTGCCTTTTTATGAATCTTAATTGCAAATTATAACCTAATTGTCAGATTAGTTTAATTTTACGATCCTACACTGACACACATAATACTATGAAGATGTAAAACATACACATAGACACATTAGATAGCTTAGATAGTAGCAAGTACAAAGATGCATGCATATGTACCTAAGAGACACGGGAGTGGCATAAAATGTTCGGTAGGATGTGTAATATGTAATAAAATTGATTATTTGTTTCCTTGAGGGTGGACCTCTTAAGAGCAAAGTTCCTCTAAGAAATGTAAAAGAGCACAATTGTGTTTCTGAGGTAGTGAAGATGTTAGAGATGATGCAAGGTACCTTTGCAACGTTACACACTATAAGTGTAGTTAAAAATGACGTACATAGCATTTTAGAAATAGTTTATTATACAAAAGCAAAACTGCTATCTTACAAATAACCAACATTCTGTGGGTAGCTCAACTAAACCGCTTTCAAGAGCCCTGTCTAATAATGATCGTAATTTATAAAAAATATCAACAATGCACACATAAGAAGGAGTTGAAGAATTAAATTCCTATTCGCAACAGTGGCTATATGAAGTTCCATTTGCTGCTCTAACATAATAATCATAAAGCTAATATGTTATTATGAGAAATAGTAGTAATAACATAATAGTTGCTGACAGCGCTTCTAAGTATTTCCCTTCTTTACATTTCACTCAACAATAAACACAAAATGCCAAGTGTCAACTTTTCTTTGATATAAAATCCTTTGCTAGTTGCGATGCTTTGGCTTGTGTGGCATTATAAGCTTTGTCTTCGTAAAAAATTCCATCGCCTATCGTTAACTGAGCAAGCAAATGCCAAAAAGACATAATTCCACCGTACCACCATGAAGATACGCCTATAAGAAAGAAAGAGATGTCATATCATCAAAATCCTTTTGTATCAAAATACCAATGCAAGTTTGTAGAGCGAAGGTATTTACGTAGGCTCTTCAGATTTTACTTATTAGTAGCAAACATTACCCTATTTTACACCTATAGATGTACCAATACAAGGAGCTTCTTCGTTTTGGAAATACCTGCCACATCTTTAAACAATTAATTATCTTACGTAGCAAATATACACAACAATAGAATATAAGTCTTATGTGTTTGTACATGCAGCTGGCTAACAATAAATGAAAGATTTATTGTGTTGAAAGGGTGGAAGAATGTCATTTCATCATTTCAATTGAATTGTAAGCCAGCTTTTAAGTAACACACATAGTCTCTATTTCAGTTAATAAAATTTATATAAGTCAGATAATACGTTTTGCAGGTTGAGTCACTCACTGCTATACCTAAGATTATACTCACAAAGGAATAAGCTTTGATTTGCTTTGTCATTCTTTTTCTGTTCCTACATAGGTACCCATGTAATTATTTTCATAACATGACAAAACCAACACATATTATGCAAGTTATACAGTGTCATGTACCTACATACGTAAATGTCCTCAGTTAGTGTATATTTTTACTTTGTACGCAGAAAATGGGAAACACGTATGAAATCAACAGCAAATGGCAAAACAAATCTCCCATTGCGTCTTTCAATTTTTGCTTAAATTGCCATCCCTAGGTGTTTTTCCTTTCACACTCTCACATAGGCACCTACACAAGTAAACAGTTCTAAGCTTTAGTAGGTAAGCATTTAGTAGTAAAGAACAATGTGTAGCAATTTATTGTCTTTTAGTGTCTATGTTCAATAGTTTCAAATTCCAATGACATCATCACTGCAATTCTTGTGATGCAAACAATTGGCTGTTATAGCATTACATATGTCATTTAATTGTCTCAAAGATTTATTTAACTGAATTTCGGAAAGATTTAGAAAATCTTCGTCAACAGAACCACAACGATCCCTGAGTTTGCAAATTAGTATGGCTTTAATATCTTTTAAGTAGGTGAAAATGGTTTAAGCTGCGGTTACAAGCAAAGAATATTAGTCTTGTAATTATTTCCACTGTGTAAATGAACTTTAACGAAGCATTGCGTTCATAACATCCGCCGAATGAGATGAAGTGATGCTGAAACAAAACATATACTGTAGTCAGAACATGATTTTTAATTAAAAGTTCTAGAGAAAGCAAACAAAATCCAAGTTTGTCACGTTGACATACATTAAACAAAACTTAAGGACACTTAAATAGAACTGAACGTGTACTCTATTCCTTGAAATGAAACTGACGATATTTGCTACAAGATATTTTGTTTAGTTTAGCTGCAGAGGACTGAGGGATAGTTCGTCACACCCCAAAAGTTTGCAATAACAACAATGTGCAAAAGTAATGTTTCAAAAGACAACTGTTTCTCACTTGTGGCACCAAAAGGCAAGGCATGTTGATTTACCATGTCTTATCCCCCTTCTCAACCATTCGACCGGATGTGACAGCTAATTTCAAAACATTTCTATGCTTTCAGCAAAACTGGCTGAAGAACTCACGTGCATAAGAAGTTGAAACATTAAGTCCATATATAAATATATACCCAGTCAGAATAGAATATCTTTGAATTGCGTGAATGGAACTGTAGAAGTTCGATCGTCATCGCTCATCATACATTTTCCCACGTATTGTGTCCTAAGTACGTGCGTGTAATTGTTAGCATAACTGTCATATTTTTCATTGTCAAAGGTGTTCATGTATGTCTTGCATTACTAAAGACCATTAACTGTTATCTACGTCATTTATTACTGACCTCTAACTCATCACATGCTATTTCAACCTGTTTTGCCTTTTTTATGTCTTAAAAGGGGGATTTCTATTAATACCGAATAGGTAAATGGATCTAGATAGTGTTAATTATGAATCGCAGTGTTTGAACGGGAAATAATCAAAATAATTCTAATTGAGCCTCTGCGATAGCCAGGAAGTTTTTGGCTGCTTGACAAAATGTTAGAACTTTAATAGTTTAAGTGTTGATTTTGGTGCTTAGTTTGTCAGTACGATCCTTTGTAGTAAAGGCAAGCTGTTTTCAGTAATCTGCCATTAATTTTTTCTTTCGTTCCAAGGAAGTTTCCACCTAATAATAATTTCACAGTTCTGATCCTCTATATAGAATTACAAGCTATAATAACCTTAATTTTCCCTGCAAATACCTTAGAAAATGTTCAGTATTTTTGCAAAAGCGTGTTTTGTGTCTTGTCTTAAATGTAGGTAACACCATTAGACTTTGCAGTCTAAGTGAATCTGTCTGGACTGCACTGCAAAGAATCATCAATTGAACTACATAGTATTACAGTTAACCATGTTATTACCTACTGGTATAATTGCCAAAAATTATCTTAAAAATAAATTGTATATTATTTTGAACATTGTGTAAAGTTTTCTACAGATTTGGATTAGAGGCTAGTAGCTGAATTTTTGTAGCCATTGTATCAACAAATGTCTCTACATCGCTAGTTGAAGCATGCAAGTATAATCTGCATGAAAAGAAAAAACACATAAAACACATGGTGATAGTGATAAGTGGATTTAACTACAAATTCAGATGGTTTACCTGTTGCATTACGTAAGGAGTGAAAAATATGTGAAGATCATTTAGGTAACTTGTATGGAAGATCTCCCCTGTTGCTAATGTTTTAATATACGAAATGTCTTATAAAGTTGGCTCGGCTGGATAGATCCAGATCGTATGATCACCCAAGCGGAACTTGGAGTGCCAGCCTTGCAAAGCAAAGCCAGATAAACTTCTGTATTATATTACAGATTGAAGACACACGAGTAAAACCTTTCTTAGATGTATAAATAGCTGTGCAGACATTATACGAAGTCAGGGGAGTGAGATAGTGGCTAGGATGCCATGCATAGCTCATCGTCATCTCGTGTACTAATGTACATCTGCCATAATATGGCATTTTACCTTTGTCGTGATCCCTCAACCGTGACAACAATAATACATAATATGGGTTACTTCACTTTACTTTCTTCTCAATTGCAACGTCACGAAATGTCGAATGGAGTCTCTACACACAAATGAAATAAAGATACCTACCATAGACAATATCAGCAGAGTAATCCTGATATTTATATCAAGATCGGGATAAAGACTCCACCAACAGAGACACTATAATGTAGTAATGAATAATAATGATATGCACTATAGGCATAGGATGTCAAGAATATAGAAACAAGAAGAATACAACTTTAAGAAACGGTTTACAATTTCATTTTCATCTTATCTTCTCCACACTCCATAGTTCTTGCATCGAAGATGCACACTCTTCTTGTTCTTAACTGAGACTCCCACTCATATACACATCTTCATATCAAACTACTAACTACCAACTTCTTTAACCGAGCTGCAAAATATTCTGTAGCTCCTCTCACTTACCTGTGGCTACCTATGTCATAAAATAGCATGTCGCAGGTAATCTAAGCACTAAGGGCGGTAACCTAAACCAGCTTTCATTTTATCCAGAGCTAATTACAAGACTAACTGCTTTTAAAATGTTGGACATTTAAAGCTTTGTGTTAGTTTATAATGACACCACTAATACATTGTAAGGATTTCGAGAGCAAACAATTCAAACACCATAGACCATACCAGTTCGAATTTAGGTTTTATCGAAAATTACAACATTCTAATGTTATGAAAATAAGTATTTAGCAATTAATTTAAACACATTTTTAAGCAATTTAATAATGTAAGTCCCCAAAGCAGTTAGCGCCATTACATGTATGGTAGATTGAACAAATCCGAGCGTGTGATCATAATTCTTTCCCTAGGGTTCGTAAAAGGTATGTGCGCTGAGCACAGCAGAGATATTGCCATACAATGTAATGTTATCATTTTCCATCACTACATCGACACGTCATGTTCAAACTATGGTGTGGAATTACCTACTCGATTTTCCCTTAGCGCTTTTAAAGTGAGATGCTTATTGTTTATTTGGTTTATTATTACAATCTCACTCTAAATTATGTATAGAGAACAATCCTTTTGTGTTTTTGTCAACACATTCATGCAAACATCTATAGACAAAATTAGATTCCTTCAGCTCATTCACCGCTTATAGTTTGGTTGATACTACGGCATAGCATTAAATTATCAAAGAAAACTGGCAGAGTATGAATTTTAGACTTCGTCCTTGTTAACAAGTTAAAAATGTGCTGTACACTTTGTTTATAAATAGTTAACAGGTATGTACTTCATTGTCTTGTATAGTTATAAATGCAAAGTAATTCTATATAGTACGTATACGATTTTTCAAAGTTGAAATAGTTCCTTGGGTATTAAATAGTGGGAAAGTAGTAGCCAATCCACATAGAAAGAGTGAAGGAGTACATATAGTGGAGTAGAGTAGGTTGCTAAGTATGTTGTGGATTGAATAGAGCAATTCTCATGTCAGTACCACATGTACATCATCCAGTGCATTATTCCCTGAGTAAAACGTAATAAACTATTATGTAGGGTATAATAAATACGTTATCAATCCCTGAGAACTCCTTGGTTGATTTGACAGAAAAACCTGGGAAATTTCCCTAGGATGGATGGAAGCTGAAAATTGACGGATGCTCATTCCAAGTTCCTCTCTCACCGAAATAAAATTCCTTTGCACCAGTCAATCCATTGCACTATAGTAGATGTGGCTCAGCTGAAGAGATAGCAAAACTTGCTTATTGTCCCCCAGTTCAACTTTACAGAGTTACTGTACTCAAGAAAACCACGTCATAAATACTCAAAGAACATTTTCTGCGAGAAGGATGGGAAATAACTTCACTTCCATATCCCACTCATTCAAATCACTTTTTAACTTGAACTTCTGAGTAATTCTATTATGATTAGCACGAATACATAATCTTATAACTCCAGTTTAAAGTTCATTCAGCAAAGTTCTTGGCCAACTTGCATTACTAATGAGTAAAGTGGGCAGGGAAGTTATGCTAAACACTATAATACTACTCTCTATGCGAAACTCAACTAGCAAATTACTATTATAATAAAACACTTGTTTACTTTTCCATGCACTTCTTTTCTAAACTACCTCTAATTACTAATTTGCCAAATAACACAGTAACGTGCATTTCATTTCAATACTGACTTACCTACTGCTCTTATGCAATTTTATTGCTATCCGTACATATTAATTACTTCATGTCCCCTTTTAAGTGATTCATGCTCAGGCGTTTTATTCTAAATTAAGATTTCCTTGAAGGATAGTTGGAGGAGCACTCTGAATTCTTGGAGGTGATTCGGAAAAAAGAATTTCCAATATTCAGAATACGAGGGTCATACATAATGCATAGAAACGTTACTAAAGAAACATCTTGAAAGAAACTAAAGGTGGGTCTCCGCATAGTTCCTCTTCGAATTATGTCTTCAAGATGCTATTATTTTTAACATGAATTTCATTCTATTCGATTTCTAATCAATAATCGTTTTCATGTCCAAATAATATTATCTTCTTGTTGCAACCAGAATACAATAGAAGTGGTATTGGAAGAGACCGATTGTTAAGAATTCTTAAAATGGTATAAATATTACTTAAATGTTCAGATTGTCAAATATTTATTTTGGTTTTACTGTAAAATGGTATCTAAAATTCAATAAAACGAATGTGTTTAATTCATAGACTTATATCTATGGCTTAATTAAATTTGTAGGCGAACGAAGTAGATGATTGTATCAAGCGACTGATGAGTCACAAAGGAGTCACGGGTGTTGTTGTCGTGAATATTGACGGTAGCATGAAAACTAATTTCTAGATTTTATCTTGTATATGGTATATCTACTTTTGCTTGTTTTCTGAAAGGGGTGCCTATTAAATCCACTCTGGAGAACGCTCTGTCAATTCAATACACGGCACAGATTCTTCAGATGGTCGACAAAGCTCGCAACTGGGTGAAGGAAATCGACGGGAGCAACGATCTTACTTTTCTTCGTCTTCGTACTACTAAGCATGAAGTTGTCATTTGTCCAGGTTTGAAAAAGCTATTGAAAAAGTCGATCTGCATGAAAATTGTAATCTTTTAAAACAAGTTTGACAATAATTATGGATTGACCCTAAACAGAAGGTGACTACACTATATTCGTCATACAAGAGCCTTTCACCTACCAATATCTGTGAAATGCAATGGATTAAACAAAACCAACTCACGGTGAAATGCATGGATAAATACTAGTAATGTAAGTAATCTTGAATGCATTGAATTAACTAAGACTATTGTTGCGACACTCGTTGTGGTGCTTTTAACATTTCTGATCTTTTAATGCTGTCACCAGAAAATCAATTCATAATAAAACTTGAACATTTGGAATAAACGATTTTACGTTTGTCATAAAGTGTTATCCCCATCACTTCTTTACCCCAACTGCAAATAACTGCGAATCTGCAAAACTACGTCATTTAATAAATCCTTCTCATAGTTTTTAGCTTTTGTCGAGTCAGATGCTCTCAGAACCAAAATCTTCCGTAAAAATACAGAGCATTGTTATATTCCGAAGCACAGACGAGCTGCCGCTTTTAAACAGTAATACTTATGGCAAGTACCTAATTAAATATCACGTTTAACGCATGAGGTGATGCAAGAACGTATATGATTGAACTTTTTGATAGGAATATTAATGTCAATTCAGTTAAGTTCCACCAGCAATCAAATCACTTCATATTTCATCCATACATATTATACATGTTGAATTTAATTGATATACTTTATTTAAATTGGAGAAGATCTGAAGGAGCTTCGTATTTTAAAATTCGAGTTGCATAAGTACTGTATGTTTGGTTTTCATGATAAGTCATCCCCTCGGGTAGTTTGTTGAACTGACTGATAGGATGATCATTAATACAATTTAAAATGATCTATTAGCTCATTGTTCTATTATGCTTCATTGACTCACGAACAGCAGAACCGAAAGACTGAAATTGACATGACAATAACAGAACTCTCTTCGTGTGCACCAATTTATATAATACTCGTATTTCAAGTGGCTGGGCCACGCTAGAATGAGATGTAAAAGGAGAAAAGAACTCAAGTGGTTTCAGGCCGAAGTTTGAAGGGTCGAGGGAATTAAATTTCAAGGGTTGGCTAGTTCATGTTGAATTTCTTCGTTTTCTATTTTGGTACGTATGGTTCATATTTATGTATACTTCCTTCATCAGATAGCCCGACACATCTTCTATGCATTAGTCCGTATCCGTACTACTCAAGCAATGCAATATGAACATAATATGAGCATGTAGGCATATCTGCAACACAATAAAGCATCTTTTACATGGGTATATTATAGATAGGGGTAGCTACCATCATAATGTACAATCTCTAAAAATAAAAAATACTCTATACAGGGAGTTTACATATAGTGGCATAAATAGTACTTAAAGCAATCCTCACAGACATTATGTGTACCAAAACAAGATGCTGGGTTGTTTAGTAGCAACATATCCGTATCATAAGATGTAAAGCACATTGAAACTGGGAAAACCTTGAGTTGACTGCATTATAAGCTATGAATGTAAGTACACAAGTACTTTGAGAAGTATTTAGATCTGAGAGAATAGGAGAGTGACTTCTGAACGCCTTGGTTCGTAGGCAGCAGCGTAGCATTGCCTTCTTTTACAGTGCAGTTCTTTAGAACTCTAAAATAATGGTGGTTTCCCACGGTTGAGACTAAATAAACGAACTTTTCTCTTTCGGAATTAATGTAAAGTGATGGCGATGGGAAAGATTCCTTGTGAAAGGAGCCGAGAAGAGGGAGAAGAATGGAGAAGCTCTACATTCAAACAAGCTGATGGGAGGCAAATCCTTCTTACACAAATATCTTCGAAATAGGCAAACCTACTATTCTTTTATAACCAACATTATCTTAGTTAAATAACTTAAAACATACTACTGATGGAGCAATTTCTTATTGAATGTATTCTTGCCCTTATACAGAATCTCTATCTTCCACATATAGGCCCTTCATCAATCTTCATCAATTAAATTAACTTAAAAATTTATATTTTTATTAGCATATTACTATTTTCTAATACCATAGATAATATCAGAAATGGGTAAAAACAAGTCATTTTCCGTTTCTTAATTATTTTTGGTTTGCAGAACTGACTTTCTAAGCTCATTTGCAAAATACTCTTGTACAACAACAGTTTTTAACCCACCGACAAGCAACCATTATCTATCGAATTGCAAAAATATGATTAACCACTACAACAAAAATTCATTAAACTTTAATAAACAGTTACAGAGCCTGAAGGTGAATGCTGTTAAAATAGGAATGTTGTCAAAAAACCTGCATACTGTACTGAATACAGATAGCACGTAGTTGCATTGTGAATAATACTATTGCAAGTGCAATATTTCAGACAAATCTGTTGATAAGGGTCCTGCCAGCAAACAATGTAAACCATTATAACTTTCAGCGTTCACCTTCAGGAACTTCTCATCGCATCACTGTTAGTCTTACAAACACAAAAAAAGTTTTTCTTTACTAACAATAAGTAATAGTAGTTAATATTTCTATTTGTTTATTAGTATAATGTGCAGTTTACAGATACCTGCTCTTAGAATTAAAAAGTCAGTACCATATAATAACCGATGCACTACTGTGCAAGACATTTATCACAAATATATAACAATGGAAGGTTGCATTAATCAAACAACACAATTGAAGTTTAAGACACAACGTAGAAGAAAAGGATATAAATTATGAACATCACAGTACACACTGAAGTTCTTGTGAAGATATATTTACACGTAACTACTATACTAGGGATTTGTAACTGCAATGAATGCAAAAGAAGTTACTGTGGAAGATACCATTGCAATGCTACAGAATGCAGAAAACATCCGAGGAACAGTATCTTAGAAAACATCCGAGGAACAGTATTTTATTTTTCTGATTCATTATTTGTTAGTTTCTTCTTGCATAGCAGTATGTTTTCCAACTATCACACAACATTATTATAATTGCAATAAAGTTTTAGTACATCGTTTTGTATTGCTTTAACTACTTAAAATTCCTCACAAGCAATAAACAACACTGCAGAGTTCGCAAAATGAAAAGTACTAGATATTAATCAATAACCTGTGTTAGATAAGACACAAAACAGTTTTGTTTACGTCCAAATGTATCTTAAGCATAATAAACAAAAAATAATGGTAATCCATTTCGTAATGACATTTAGGGTTACGACGTATCTTCAGTAATTGTTTGTGAGTACATTACACAAAGAATGTAGAACTCCTATCAACCTTTCTCCATAAAGACAATCCGACATCGCATGAGATGACAGCCGGAAATGAAATCACTTTAATTGCTCTATCTGCACGTAGGGTAAATGTTGCCACCCAACTATGTATCATTCATATAGACTCACTTAAAATGTACATGAGACTTCATTTCTACAGATCAAGAGTGTGATAAAACACAAAACTCTGTAGGTGCCCAACTAAATTGAAACAAGATCTCTCTCCCTTAACACTTGCTCTCTCAGGTAATCGCTATTTGCTGCTGTAAGCTATGTACACTTGTTTCAGGTTTTTGTGTATTACTTGCACTATGGGTATAGCTCT
>JABASH010000320.1:0-44369 GCA_019776445.1 Tomocerus maximus | reverse complement strand
ACCTTCATCTGACTCTGTATACCTTCCTCCGACTCTGTATACCTTCATCCGACTCTGTATACCTTCATCCGACTCTGTATACCTTCATCCGACTCTGTATACCTTCATCCGACTCTGTATACCTTCATCTGACTCTGTATACCTTCATCCGACTCTGTATACCTTCCTCCGACTCTGTATACCTTCATCCGACTCTGTATACCTTCATCCGACTCTGCACCTTTATTGTGTAATAGCACATGATAAGGATATCATGATCTGTGCATTTGTACGAGTGAGTCAGTCAAGAATAGCCAAGAAGTTCAAATGAAGTGGGACAGAAATATTTTGATATGTATGTATCTGAGACAGTCGCGAGTGTCTGGAGGAGCAATATAAAATATGTAGGTTGGCAAGGAAGGAGTGACAACAGGGAACAGAGACGCACCGCCGTCACATCACATTCTCATGAGCTGGAATCGTATCTGTAAAGTTTGCAGACGTGGCGGAGAGCAGAATTCAAGATTGGCATTTCTCCTTTAAAACTACGGAAGAACAAGCATATGCAGTGGGGGAAGGGAGCCGTGTGGCTTTCTCCAGTTGGGATCGGGTTAGGTAGATCTAACACAACTCGACTTGGTCAGGCCTGTCGGCTCTTGTCGCATAAACTTTTCTTATTAAGTGAAATATTTTTGGGTTACTTTAAACCTGGAAGCTCCCCTGCTGCTAACTAAGAACTAAATTGAAAATTGGAAAAGTTTCGTACCTTGTCGTACATGCCTAACTACGTTCGTAACTTAACATAACGTACGTAGTAACGGTGTACGTGGCTCTGCACATACGAAACACTCAAGTACATAACAACAGCCTACTGCTATAGAGTCTGTTATAGGCGAGGGACATCTACTAAAGACGAGCACTCCTTTGGACTCTGGAAAAGAGAAATGAAGTGGATGGAGACACTACTACATTATTATGGCCCACAATTTCTCTCCTTTCTCTGTCTTGCATTCTCTGTCTTGCTCTCAGGGAGAGGAAGTACGAGGGAAAGAAAGACACCATTCAATTTTACTCTTATTGTTAGACTGCATTTCATTTCGCTAATATAGAAACTTCTGCGCACACAAACACAACACCCACTATAAGCATAACACACTGCAGTTTCAAAAACGAGGAGCGGGTGGGATCCTGCTTTCTCTCACTGGGGAAAGTCATCTTAGTCACAATGTCTTTACTACAAACTTCTTTTCAAGTACCTATAGGCAATACTCATATTCTGCCCTAAATACAAATGCGAGTACTCAATTTATCTTTCCAATAATTTATAAGCATACGAGTGCCTACCCACAATATACGTCCCAATATGTGCTACACATATTATTCATTATTAATTGCATCCATTTATATCAAGACAGATAGTAGATATAGTAGATAGTAGATACAAATATTGCGAGAGAGTATACTGGTAATCATAGAGGTATCATAATTTAATAAACGTATGGCAGATAAGGATTTTTCTACAGAAGGGTTAAAGCCACTTAAGTAATTCTAAGACTACAAGTAATATGCTTTTAGAAATATAGGGTACATGTGTAGAGCTGCTGTGACACTACATGATAATATAGAACACATTATTATTATGTTATGGATGTACTAGCTATATGGGCAGTAGCTATAGAGAGACAGGGGATGAGAGAAAGTATAGTGAAAGTAGAGAGGGGTGGATGTATATGAAGACGTGAATGAATTACCCATTGAAATCCGTTTTGAAGTCGATGGGGAGAGGAAGTGGTGAGGTGAGGTCAATGGAGTACTTGTAGGATCGGTTGGTGGCCCTTGAGAGTGAGTGGGAGGTGAGGGAAGGTGTGATCGAAGGTGACCTATGAGCCAGGGTAGGTGGTCGGTCCGTGTCGGGAGAAAGTAGCGAAGGGGTTAAACCCCACTTCTCGATGAAATCCAGTCGAGAAATTTTGGAGGATTTTATGACTGGCTATGACGAGTTCCCTGGTTAGCTGACAGAAGAGCGGGACTTAAGTCGTGCGTTTTCGGCACAAAAGTGTCGACGTCCAGAGACACGTGTCAGTCAACATAGACGCTTGCTGCTGATATCAGTAAACAATAACAGGTCGGAACGAATCAAACCAGATTCAATAATTGGACTTACTACCTGCACCACAAAGAGGTATACTATTTGTTATATAGTATACGAATGTGTGTGCCTTTGACGTTTCTTGTCTTTTGTAGCGTGTCATGTGATATGATTCGGAGCTTTTGCTAGGAGCTCCATAGTTTGTCTTGAAAATGTGACAATGTGTTGTGAGTAAGTTTTTGCAAAGAGCAAGCAAGAGATTAAATGGATTAGTAGTAAAAGATTATGTTAATGTCGAAGAGCCATGCAAATACTATGTCATGCATGTAGAGTACATAATGATAATGTATTTAAGTAGTAGAGACAGAAGAAAGTATGTGGAGCAACGTGTGAGTACAGTTATTGTATTTAGATGTAGGTCAAGTGAGGTAAGACGTTGAATAATGTCGGTGAATTGATACAGGTGGAGTCGTGTAGGAGGATGATGTTGAGCACTCAAGAAGAGTAGCTGGATGTAGTCAAGGAAAAGTGTGGTGAGTGTTTGCGAGGTAGCATAGCAAGAAAAGTGATATGAAAAAGAAGAATACGGCGGAGAGTACGTACATACAGTTGAATTGAAGGAGCGAGTAGTTGAATAATATGAGAGTTGAACGAGAGAGTCAGGGGTAGGATAGATAATAGACGGAAATGTCGACGTTGAACAAGACGGAAGTGTGTTGGACGCAGAGTTGGACTTGAGTAGTTTGCTTTGTCGCTAGTTCTGGTATACTATAACGTAAAGTAGTGTAATTTGAGTGTTTGTGTATTGTAGTTTGTGTATTCCTTGGCGTGGTCTGCACTAGATGAGTGTATGTATGTATGTATGTGTACTGTTATGTCGGATAGACAGTATGTATACTATTATTTTAATATTGTAGTTGTTGCCTACTGTTGTATGTACATCTAGATAGCCCTTTTTGTTTCGTATATAAGTAGAGTATACTAATAGACAAGTAACTAGCTAATGCCTCGCCAATGTCTAGGCATTATATGTGTGTATTATGGACTGAACTTTCTCTTCCGAGTATTGGAAAGTCTTTGATACGCTAAAGTTATGCAATGTTATGTAAATAGAGATAATGGTTTGGATTGGTTAGGATTTGGACGTCGTCGTGAGTACAATAATGCTAGGCGGCAATAGAATATTCTATTATGACTCTGCTCTATCTCTCGTTTCTTCACTTGGCTTGGATTTCTTGAGATTGTTAGTATGAATGAACAATGCGATTATTGAGTAAGTGATTTAGTCGCTGAGATTTAGTGAATAAAAGTAAGCAAGCAATACTCTTTTTGTATCGTAGCAAATCGCAGTCCTTTTCTTCTCAGTTACTCTATAGATATAGCAAGTTCTTTCCAAAACTTGCATATAGGTATGCTATAGTCACTTATATATATAAATGCATAGATGATTCGGAGTGATCCACTCGGTTTCTACTATCAGTCCGCGTAAACACATACGTTGAGAGGACTAAGACGGAGGGTTTCGCTACTATTTATAGGAACAAATGGATAATGTGTGTAATTTGAATGAGTGTGGTTGGGCTAACAGACAGACAGACACTGAGTGGGAATTATACGGTGAGGAGGGTATGACGACTCAGCTCGGGTCAGGTCAGGAGACAGTAGAAGAGGTAGAAGAGGTTTGGACACTGAGGCAGAGACTGTGGCAGAGTCAGCAGCTGGAATTGCGGAAACTGTCCACGGGTGAGCTGAGAGTTGGGGGGGAGAAGGACCAAGTGACGAAAGAGCGAAGGCAGGATGTGACGGAGTGTGGAAATGCCGAAAACCGCATTGGAATCGTGGGAACACGACTCGTAGGGCTGTAGTTGACCAACTTGAGTTGAAACATGAAGGAATTCCCAACTGGGCGAATTGACTTGATTTGGCGTCTTGGCTCCGCTTCAGCTCTGACAAAAGCTTCTCTGATGATTAATCTCGTTTTTGTCTTTTGAGATCCTTTTGTTTAACTGTGTCTTCCGAACAATGGGTCTCCCCACTTGTTTTTTCGGAGATGCGAGACGAAGTGTACAGTGTGGAGGATTTTTGGGAGACAGAATAGGAAGAAGATGATAATGTGGCCGCAAGACAAATGCTCTTATGACACAACAGGCACGAAAAACACTTAGACACACGATGAGGACTAATAGTTGTTCTCTGTTACCAAAATTGGACAAATAGCTCTTACTCCTTCCCTTGGTCCGTAGATCCCCGCTATTATTCGCAGGAATGGCCAATCTACTCACCAAATTAATCTCCTGCAGTAATCGATTGTGCAAAGCACAAAAATTAGCCTGTGCTTCAGTCACAACAGAGCCTAGAACACTCTTTGAATTGTTAATTCTATTTTGGATTGAAATAATAACAATCTTTGGCCCTATTACTACTCTGTTTTCATTCGGAGCATTTACTAAGTTACTTGGTAGACATAATGCACAACTAGGTACTGCACTAGTCTCCGAGTTGCTACTTGTGATTTTTGTAATTTCTAGAAACTCTAGTGGTGACTCATGTAGTTCTACAGAATCCCTGCAATACTCCCATGGAAATAATTGAAATAATACTGGAGTCAGTACGAATGTTTGTTTTAATTCTTGCAAATCTTTATTAGATTTGATGTCCACGATTGCGTTGATTATTGTTTGTGCACGAGTCTCTGTAGTGGCATTCTGAGAATGGCTTTCAATCCGATGAATTCCCAGACGCTGTGCTGATGTTGATACAGACAACTTTCTTCGTTCGTTAAGATCACACCACCACCACTGACACTGGCACCAAGAGCACTTTAGCAGCCACGATTCTGAAGACAGAGAGGAACACAATGAATTTCCTTGGGTATCCTCGATAAATCTAATTGAGAGTGAGTTGTAGTTGTCACTCCGAGTTTCTTCAATGTCTTCTCTTGCTAATCTTACTGTATTCAGAACAATTTCGAGTTGGACGCTTAGAAGGTCCACGTACATCTTCCAATCCAACCACAACAAATAATTCCACTCCGATTTTCATTCACACTCCCACTTCTCCCGTAATCAAACTTTTGCCATGGAAATCTCATCGAGATTTTCGAAAGTTGCTCGAAGGATAAATAGGACGTTGATCTGATATTTGCTCCTTGCACAGACCCACCTACCTCTGATTCTAATTTCAATACACGTACGACTCTAAATGTCTATTCTGTGTCGACGAATGAGCCACGAGACATTTCAGCCCACTTAAAGTTACAGTCTCCTAACAAAACCAATTTATTTGCTCAACAGTGGTGGTGGTGGTGATGTCAAGAATCCGACTGGTATAGTCATGCAGTAAAGAGGAATATTGGAGCAGTGTCATTTTGTAATATTCGTTACACCTTATCGCTCGGTAGTGACTGTTTCAAAAATCACCATTTTTTGTTATTTCTTGGTTAAATGTTTATTCCTTTCTTTTTACAAACATTATCCTTTTAGCGAAATTTTGGTGAAAAGCACTCAGACGAGCAGTACATTGTGTAGGTATTTTTTGAAAAGGAGTTCTATGTGAAAAACCTTAGTTTATAATTCATATACTTAGTGTTTGATGGCAGTCTAGTAACTGGAGTGAATTAAAGAAAATCTAGATATAAATCACAGTGCAAGAATTGGTTGCTTTGATTCATTGAGTGCTCAAAAAGTGTAAATGAAAAAGATATCTTTAGTAAATTGCGATGATTAAATGTACATATAACTGTATAATATATTGTAATTCAGTAGACAATGAATAAAGTCAGCGCTTAAGTATACTTCCTTGTTATAATATTTAATGTGTGTATGAAAATATCGATTCTGTACGTACATACAATATGGCGGATTGTTTTTTTATTTCTGTGTGTAAACAACTGTCACTACGAGGTGTATGTCTTTTGAGTTACGTCCTTAAATAATTAATATCTTGTAGAATCAGCACACTTGTATTCAGTTCTTTGTGTCAAATTTGTCTTTAAAGTTGAAAAGAATTTAAATGGTCCGTCCTAGATAGAAATGATGATTAGTAGAAATGCATGAAATACAAATCTGTGTGTGTATCACTGGACTGCATGGACTAAGGTTTGTATATATAGTCTGACTGATTGTGAGTGTTGAGTTGACACTGCAGTTAAATGTCTGTCTGTCGACTCAACACTTGTTTTTGGCAAGGTGATTGTTTACAATTGGTACATAAATACATATTGGTCGGAGACCGAAAGAATATAGCGGGAAATATTACGTGATTTACGAACAAATGGTAGGATGGAGTAGAGAAATGTCAAGGAGAGGTATATTATGTTGGGGACATTGGAAATGAGAGACAGACTGAAATTGAGTGGAATTGAAGAGGAATGGATTATAATTGATTCGATGTGTTTCGCCGTTGTGTTTTGCGGTCATGTACTTTTGCTTTGGTGTCTACGGAATAGTCGTCTAATTTAACTGAAATGCGGATTTTAAGAGAGATAAATAGATTACACATGTACAGTCAAGTAGTATTTCCATTCACATGCAGCGGATTGAATGCAACGACAGATTGATGTACAGATAGTCAGAGTACGGAGGAGAAAATGACACGACACGACAGGTATTAATGTAGCAATTTACTCCTCGATGTGTTTGTCTCTACTTTTTCCAATCTTCTCTTTTCACTCAGTTACGTTTACGTTGATTTGATTTTAGTTCCGTTCCGAGTAGTCTCATGACTACTCGTTCCTATTATGGAGAATAGTATATCGTTAGCTAATGGTCGGTATACTGAATGTTTTAGCTCCCGACACTGCCTCCTATTGTATTCCACTCTCTCTCTTCTATTGTAGTAATTTCCATTCGACCCACTACTACAATGCTCAGTATTAAATAATCATTTCATGCAACTCATGAAACAACACGCTACTCAACTCTCGCTAATACGAGGAGTCACTATTGCCCAGCCACACATTAAATCACCAACAAAACTACTCCAAACACCATCACATCACATCAGTTTCATCTGACTTGACCAGAAATCACCAATTTGTACCTTTCTCTCTCCTAATCCCACAGAGAGAGAGAGAGAGTCCACTAGCACACAATAATGCCAATTCTCAGGTGAACGTGACGTCGTCCTCTGACGTCACACTGTGCAAGAACAACTTGGTCTTCCTTGATTTGATTCTTTAATTAGCGTGTGTGTGTACATACAGTAACTACTCAGTCCTTGGTTTTCGTATTAAGTCATAGGATCTATGCAAGAACTGCTAATAGTAGGTACGTAGTTGTAAGTACATAGAACACTCTACACTTGTCAGGACCCGGGTCGTCGTAGAAAATAAATCCTAGTACTTACGTAAACTACTACCGAGTGTATACTAACTACTTAGTATACTAAAGAAAACTTGTTTCAGTTTGGTCTGTTTCAGTTCCCTTTGAAAGGTGTGATTCGTGGGTTGGATGAGCCGAGTCTGTTGTAGATGTACATCTTGGTCTGTGTGCAGTTTGTATGGAGACTCACTACGACAGACTCCTCTCTCATCTCTTTTGAGTTGAGAGGAGACGAGGCACGTCTTCACAGATAGTTTACTTTGCTCTCCTATGGCACGATCAACTGAACTGGAGGGAGAGCAAGTGGAGTTGTTAACGAAGCCAAGGGTAGGGAAGGCAATGCTCAGAGACAAGGCAGAGCAGGCCACATTGACTTGTACTTGTTCAGTCTGTCAGAGGCTGGGTGTTGCCATCCAATGCGGTCATAAGCTTTCTCCACGTACTGTAGCTATGCTGAACATGTATGGTGGACTCGTTATAGCCGCCGTATATTGTAGTGTCAGTAGTTCCACTTTCGTTTGGCTTAGTTTTACTTGAGTTCCTCTCCTCGTTGACTTCCCTTCCTTTACTTTGCTGTGCTTTCGTTTTTCGCTGTTCGTTTCGTTTGCTTTAGTTGGAATTGGATGCTCTGTTTTGTTATTTTATGGCAGCGCAAACTATATCACGTATCTCTCCTATCTTCAGACATTCCATATCACTTTTAACTTCTTCGACAGTGTAAAGGACTCCCCAAACGAGGCTCATAATATAAACTTGATAGTCAGACCAGTCGATGATCAATGCAAACTCTTTTCATTCCAGTAATGCCACAACTAAATAACAAGTATACATACCTCCCGATGTATGTACTTTTATTTGACTTTCTTTTCTGATTTCTTTTCTCTCGCCTTTCTCTTCCACCGTTAGTCGCCCTTCACAAAACATTTCTTCTCCTTTCATCTCTTCATCTTTTCTGACTCAACTCTTCGTCACCTGACACTAACTTTGCTCTCACGATCGAAACTTGTCAATTTTCAACCGGAAATCAACATTTGTGCAAGATACCAAGAAAGAAACGGCCACGACAGAGCATACCAGATCAAAGATATACTTACTATTGTCCTGTTTCTTGTGTATTATTGTTACTTTTTCTATACACCTAGGGCAGGCTCGTATCGTCCTCAAAGTATCTTACATACCAGAGTTGTCGGTCTAAGGGAAAGTCAATGACAAGATCCCTTTTGAATATCCGTTCAATTTAGACGACCACCTAGACTATTTATTTCTAACAGTGTAAGCAATGTAAGCCACTTCAAATTCCCAAATTCAATGGATGAAGTTGACTCTTGAGAGTGTTTCAGACAAAGGCGTGAGAACAGATCAATGAGGCAATGGCATGTCAACCTGTATTTAATGATTTCTTATTCGACGACACGTTGCCATACTAAATTCAGAAAAAAACCTGACAGACTTTTAATGATGAGACTCACTGACTAAATATTACTGTGGTGAGTCAGGAAGCCTTAATCCCACAAACCAATTTCTTTTACTTTTCCATTACGTTTTGTGTACGGGTGAATTATTTAGCTATCAAGTCAGTTTAAATTACTCAGTTTTTTAATGTTTGTGTTATTAATTGGATGTGTCAGTCCACTTTTGGCCTATATTTACTTAAGATGTATACAAGTCAAAGATTTGTTTCAGGAATGAAAAGGATTTGTTTGTATGCAGGTAGCTAGGAATGTATATTATGTGTAATAGATTAGATTGTATGAGACATAATAATATGTATCGATGATGGAATGGAAATGTGACTGGGCAGGACAGAATGAGGAAGGCGTTGAAGTAAGTCAAGTATAATTGTAGGTTGAAGGTAAAACTAATTGTGATTGGCGGACCGTTTGTCTGTAACCGTAGGAAAGGGAAGGTATCATTATTGACTATGTTAAGAATAATTAAGAAGGTATATGGCAATTAATAATAATATATATTTATGTGATTGGGTGGTAGTATTTCTGCAACGGATGTAAAGGACGGATTCAGATTTTGGATGATAAAGAAAAGTCCCTTCATTCAATTCACATCACTCAGCGGACGCGGCGATTCCCCCATACTTGGCTTCCGCTAACGATTAGTAAGTAATTGCCTGGAATTCCTTAGCAGAAAAGTTTTCTCATTATGATTTCCACACACATTCACACACAGACACTCACGTGTACCAGAGAGACACAAAATATACGTCCAGGAGAAATGTAATTAACACACTCAGCAGCAGTCTATTTATTCAGCTCACCGAAGTGGAGTCAGTCAGGCAGGAGTAAATAAACAGTACATAACTAACTCAGGTGGTGTAAGTAAAAGAACTCGAGTTTAAGGCAATTTATTATTATTTCATTGGAATGGCATTGGGAGACACCAGAGTGCTGCTCCACCAACGATAGATAAGAGATTACAGTTTCATAGACTGGGTCGAGGGATAAAACCAGTGCACAACGATCGGGCATTCGCAATTCAGAGTTGGACTTGTATAAAAGAAATGGACCACTGCATTATGTATTCACACGTTGGGACGGCTCTCTCCAACACACAACACAACAGCACAGTTGAACGCAATTGAAAAATCCTCTCCCTAAATGCCAATGATGTTAAAATATTAAATCAACACGCTATGTGTGAACAGCTCTAATCTAAGAGTTTCCCAGCGCAGTTAGCAAAAGTGAACCATAAACCTTGGAAATTCTTTGCAAATCGAAATTCCAATGGGAAATGGTCGTATTTCTAGGTGTTCACTTACAAGCCTCTCCTAATCCCAATAAATATTAGTGTAACAAGTCACATTTTTGGTTTAGACAAATAGTTTCCATTCCTTTCACTTAGACTTGTGGATTTTTGGTCTGGGGAGAGGTCTGCGTTCCTTTCCTAGATTTCACTCCGAATTCGTTCCGTTTTGTCTCTGTGAAGGTTTTAGGGGAAAATTGATTTGAGTTCCTCTCAACAACACCGCTCAGTTCCCAGTCACTTTCTCCTGCACTTTCACTTTGAGACTGAGAAGATCCTTTCCACCACCATTCCTATATGTACGACACGAAGGAGCCTAATCTACCCGCGTACCCACCGACGTTCTACTTCTCCTACACACTCACTACATAAAGCCACTCTCCCTAATACCTCCAACCACTCCTATTGTCTATGCTCTTACTTTCTCCCTAGTCCGTCTAGGCTTACGAACAATCGAAACAAACGGCTCTTCTTTCTCCATTTAAATGACAAAATGCCACTGTGAATCTGTCTCTTATCCATGTACATGCTTATCTCTTCCTACCCTTTTGCAATACCACCTACTCACTAATGTGCTCTTTTACCTTATGCAAAACATTTTTGCAAACATTTACCAAATATTCAAAAATATCATTAAATTGGACTACTTAGTAATACTGGTCTAAATCTATCAAATTTTTGTTGGACGGTGAATTTATTGCTGGAAGCATTCACCTTAATCATCGCCACGTAATATTAGTACTACTTTCTTGGAATTCAATTCAGGAAATTTTAATAATAATTTGTCCATGCTTTAAGCAATTTGATATTTAATCATTGACAATTAAAAGTTTAAATTGTTCACATAAAACCAACGCATTTGAAATAATAAATTAAGTAACATTTTCTCTAATGCACAGAAAAACAGATTGTCCATATTTAATACACTTGTGCATATCCTTTGCGTCAGAATTGCCACAGCATGAAGTTTATCATGGAAATCAGGGAAATCAAAACAAAGAAGATTGGTATCAGGTGAACCGAAGGCGACACGCGAGCGACGCAACGCAAATCAATGTCCTAATAGCAACTAATGAAAGTAGAAACTGGGAAAATAGTGGTATAGGTAAATAGTAATGGCACTGTTATAGCCAATAGTCATGTAATGGTACATAGCACACTTATAATGTACTTATTAAGCGGTCGGGAAGAGGGAATGTAGGAGAACAGCTGCATTATATTAGTCAGAGTCTTTCACAAACTCAGCAATTTGTGTCGGGTGGTTATAGGTTTTAGTGTAGACGTGGAGTATCGTGACTATGCTGTGCATGTGGAATGGAAGGAAGGTGTATGCTGTGAATTGCATGTACATAACTTGAGGGTTTCCTTATTTCCTGATTACGTACTAATACTGTACATACTTAGTACAAGTTGTAAATGTACACACAAGTCTGGTTTCCCATAGAAAGTACAAGTTTACTAACAGAATAATGGATAAGCATCCTGGTACCTGCAAATGCTTAAGATTTCCACAGATCAGGCCTAGGCATCATTAACATGCAATTTTATTGAATAGCAACACAAATAGCTGTTAATCTCTACAAAGCATTGCTAGGGAATGTTTTTTAAAACAGTAATGTGCATAGGGAAGAAAATAGTTGAAATCTATTCCGCATTTGATTAGTAGCCATTCTTAAATGTGCAAAAGTGTCACAGGAAATAATATGGATGTGAGAAGAAGGTAGGTGGAAAAAGAGACGGATGTGGTGTGGGCCAAAGTGAATGGCATAGGTAGAGTGATTGCATGGGAAGCATGAATCTCCTGAGGAGTAGTAGTATGACATGGCCATAGCTTATAGAGTGAGGTTGGAGGGAGAAAGTAGGTGTGTGGGTTATTTGTGAGTATTTAAAATGAGCGGAGGTTAGGTCAAATGGAGAGAGTGAGTGGGGAGAGTGAGTATCAGTTATTCTTTCTGCCTTCGGTCTAATAATATTGCGACTCCCTTCAGCCTGGTGCTTTCACTACTTGGCTACACGCATATTATAATGTGCATATGTTCCAGGAGTATTTCCAACCGTTAGCTTATTAAGCCTTTCGTATGGAATTGGATTCTCTTCGCGTCGAAACGGAAAGTACAGCCTAAAGTTGGTTCCCTTTGCGGAGTCAGATAACCGGTTTCAACTCTAAGGAAATGAAGAAAACCGAAAAAGAAAATTCAAGGGTTGGGAACGTTCGCCGGCGCAAAGTTGTCCCAAGGATGCCAAATCGGCACCTATTTCCCCACATTGATTAGTAGAAGACGGAGGAGAGTTCCTCGGTTTGGCGATGTTAGGACCAGCCACACCAAACCAGAACAGGACCGCTCACTTATAGTCCCTCGCTACTACTACTTATACACTTATACCAACACCCAAGAAATTTCACCGTCAAACAAGGTAAGAGAGGGAAGCCGAACTTTCCATCTCCGTGAAGACAGAACTCGGAGCTCCCTACTTTCTCTTGACAGTAAATGCCACAAATAGATGAGTACTTTGCCGTGGTACCTACCAAGTACTATCTCGGACTTTCTCCATCCGAACACATTTGAATATAAATCATATGCTGAGTAGTGTGTAATGAGAGAGCCTTGTTACGCAGCTCACCGCAACAGTCCGGTTTGGCTTGACTTGGCTTTGTCATAGTATTGTGCCATTTCCAGGGGAAACGACTGTTTGCTTATTGCACTTAATGCTAATGCATTCTGTTTGCCCGTTTACACATCACTAGTTACTCGACCTACTTCCCTGTCTACCTGTACAAGTTATAAATAGTAAATCCGCGCTAATATTATTCTGTAGGTACCCGTATACGGGAGTAGTATAAGGGAGAGATAACATATCTACTAATAACTTGTCTCTAAAAAGCGTCCAAGTTCAACGTAGTCAGGACGGAGGAGCTAAGTCCATTGAGCTATCTTTAGGAAATCCTTCCTTCCTTATAATACTTGACGTATCCTAGTATGGGAGAGAGCCCGGGTTCATTCATAGACAGATAGACATTATTAATGCATTTAGTAGAGTACAAGAGAGATAACAGCTCTCTGGCCATACTAACGCTAAATATGATGCTATGCTAAGTAGATACGATTCGTTGGGAGCCACAATGGCTATAGTGTGCTTAGCTCGATGTACATATGTGTGCACATGTATGTATGAAATTTAAATGAGCCCTAAACATGTCTGACTCTCCTTGCCTTGACTTTACATAATATTACGTTTCCCTGGCTCTCGAGGATGTAGGCAGCTAATCTCAACAGAAGTAAGAGATTCGTGGATGGGACAAACCCAACTTACATGATGCACACAGAAACATGTACTGGAAGTAGCCTCATGGTTAAAACACTCCCGGGTTGCACAATTTAGTCCAAATCTTTTCTATTTCCACTTGGCCATGCTACAAATGCTTGTGTACTCCTATCCTCGTTGTTCATCTCAACTTGAAATCATTTAGCTCCGACCTTCTCTATAGTCAAATATACTCCACCACCAATAACAAAATGAAACATAATAAACTAAAGTAAACCTTAGCTTGTCTCTGTACAGATTCCCTATTAGCTCCAGTAGTTTAGCAACGGACCAAGCCGACCAGATCAAGTCAAACCGCAGAATACTATTGTATCTATACAACACTGACAATAGCATTAGTATATGTGCTTAAACTGCATACACGCTACATACATACATAGTAGATGTTTAAATGTGTACATTCACATAAATTTCCACCCTCCGTATATTAAATACTGTAGATAGCTACGTAGCCAGAATCTATATTTTGCTGTGCACAATAACACTATGTGTAGCTACTACTAATAAATGGCTTCGAATTCTCGTATATTACAGTTCTCCCTCTAACCGAAACTTTTCTCCAATTTCTCCTGTATAAATCTATATGCACATTGTTCAAGGCTTAGTGCACATTAGTAATGGAATAGTTGGCTATGCTCTATCTATTGTTTTATAGTTTTAGTAAGCTGACGAACAATTTATCTGCATCATTTTCATTTGATCACAATAGAGCCAGTCTTCCTTTTAAGCTAAATAACTACAGAATATCTGAAACTGGCTATCAACAAAGTCGACCTTAACTCTTGTGTTTTTGTTTTGTCTCAAAAATTCATTTTTATCCACTTATTTCAGTGCACTGTGGCTACAACCTTAGCATGTATCTAGTAAATCCCATTTTATTGCCTTCTATGCAGTCTTCGTTAAGTTACTTAGTCTTTGGTCCTAAACGACTACATGTATACTTTCCACTCTTTCCCAATCTTACTTGTTGTTAGCTCATGCTGGCTAACCAACCACAGTTATTCAGAAAATTCTTCTGTGACATCTATAATGTACACTCATAAATAGTAACTTACTCTGAAATATCCACATACCTACTTACTCCTGCAACTCAGCCAACTACCCTGCGATTTTTCCTATGCGATCATCTCACTCAAACTATGTACTTATGTGTATGTATGTGTATGTAGTTTCCACTACTTCTCTAACAGTTGCTTAAGAATCCCTACACATTTCTATCGGTGTACTACTTAAGAGTATATTTTTTATGCAGTCTACAATATTACATTGCATATCTTTGTAGTAACTATACAAGAAAATTGACCCTCCATAAAGTCATCCAGTATTCCCTTTCTCCAAAATCCCTGCTGCAATAATGGCAATAAATAATTAATGCTTATGCACTCAGCTCATAAATAAGTAATATATTCATATTAATAATTTATTAACATTTCCTTTAGCAGAATAAAAAATGAAAGGAATCAGGTTCAAACATTTTTGCATGGAAGTAACTTGTATATATTTTCATCATATCAAATAAACATCGAGTCTATGGACAACTCTAGCTACCATATTCGAAATATGTGTACCTATTACATAAATGCATAAGTAAAGTTAAGTATCTTGTCAACAAGTTCAATTACTTTGCAGAAGATAGCAATGGTAACTTTTATTCGTCTTACTCGTCCTAGTACATTCATTCATAAGACAACAGTAAATAACAGACTAAATATAATCTTTGTCAAATATCAATATTAATGATGCGGTCATGGTAGGTATAATTATCGTTTTTACTAGGGGAAAGCCAAAACTACCCGGCAATCCGTACACAGCCGAGGAGAGGAGAAAAGAGCGGGGGAAGAATGTAGATACAGACACGAGAAATTGGTGGGTCGTAATGACTATTTGAGATATAAATATACTTATGGATCCACCTAACTACTATAGAAAGTCATTTCTATGCATTTATTGCCCCGTCCCACCAGCTTAAATAACTACTCTTAAGTTCCAAGAATATAATAGAGAACTATTATCTAGCGATAATAGTTAAACGAAATGACGTCGTCCCAACATATCCATGACGAGCACTTTTATGCCTAAAATGCGCAAGCAGAGGTTCTTACTATGACATTTTAAAAGCTTTCTATTCACTCAAACATTCCAGGGCCAATTTCGTGCAGCAATTATGGATAATTATTAACAACAGTGTAATACTTATTAATTACCTATTACTTACTTTGTGTATGCAGTCATTTACTGTGGATGTAAAATGTTCTTAGGTTACCCAATGTTGATGTTTAAGTTTGTTTCCTAATTCCTAGTATTGCGCAATTGTAATGTGAATCTCATTAATTAAGAATGTCACATCTTTGCGACTTGTGGCTATATAAAGATGTCTTGGACTGGAATAAATCGGTCGTCTAAGAAGTAGAAGTTAATGAATGCATATTGACTTTATTTCTGACTCATGTAAGGCATACAGAACGTTGCTTAAAACCCGCACCAATAAACTAGAACTCTGGCGAGACACCGGGTTTTAGTTTAATTGAAACAGCTAGAATAGCCAAGTAAATTATTTTGTTCACGATTATGAATTTATTTTTGAAACGAGATTTGAGTGACAGAAAAGAAAACTTTGAACAAGAAATGCTACTTTATGAATACTGATGTCATTTCTCGTATTAACTCACAAACTGGAAAGCTTTAACATCAAACATATAACATATAAACCAATAAGCATCTATTATACATGCAGCGTAATAATGAAACAGTTCACTCTGGATGGAAATTTATGAAATGCAAGTTTGTTTCTGTAGTAGGTGACTACTTATCATGGCTTATGTGTAGAAGTCATAGAACATCAGATTGAGTTTGTGCTTTGAGTGAACAAAATAGGTTAAACTAATTTACCATATTCCGAAAATGTATTCACAGATCTACAAATGGAATTAGAAATGAGGAACAGATATCAACTCTTGGGAAATTTTCCCATTTCAATGTAATCAGAAAATATTGTCGACCTGCTAGGAAAGCTTCATTTCTACATACAATGTACAGTTTTAATCTATAATTCTCATTTACTGGCTCAATATTTCCAATTATTCATTAAGGACAACATAGGCAACAATTTTTTGTCTTGTCTTATACAACCAAATGTAATTTAAATGCAAAATTTATTTAAAATAGCAATATTTTTGTGAGAATCCCATACAGTAAAATAGTGCAAGCTATTCACACAGTAGGCATAAGTGGATGTGGATAACGACAAAGGGTTTGCATATAAATTTGATCATATCTCATTTACATTCATTGCACAATATCATTCATAATGAAGGTGAAGCAGCAGAAACACTGTTCGACTGTACCTAGTCCATAATTACATAGAAAACGAATACTTTCTTTCCCAGCTAAACCAATTTATCAGAAAAGTAATTTTCTATTGTAATCTTCCTTTCATTCTATCTTCACTGTTTACTTAATTTTACAGTATAATAAGTGTATATTTTCAAAGTGACAGTGACAGCATTATTGATCTGTGCTGACAAATATCGAATGTTCTTTCTATATCAACTGTAAATACTATGTAGCAAGCTTTTGCAACGGTGAAAAATTACTGTTTTATCAATATAGGCTTTTATCTGTTTCAAGATACTCATACCCGACCCGATATTAATTTGACCGAGAGTAGAAATATACTATTAGTTTATCAGCTCTTAGTTTCTTGTTGACTAAAATTGGACCGCTCTGAAATTTTCTCATAAAGGAAATTTTAGTTATTTGCTGTTGAATGTCATGGAAAGATAAGTTAAAATAAGTAATCATTTCATTGTCATTTATATATTTTCTCGCACTAAATAATTGCGACATCATTTTCTACTGCGAATAAAATCATGAGCCAGGCTCATTTTTGTTTTCATGTCAAATTAATTTACATTTTGGTATCTAATCGGTAAGGGAATGAGAAATCCAAATGCAGAGGTAAATCTGCAGTAGGGACATCGATGAGCAAACTGATTAGAGCAGAGTAAATAGAAGTGGAAAAAGGAGAGTTTGTCGGGTAGTTTGGTATTGCATCAGATTTGTCCAGCTCAGAGGTTGTATTATTATTTATGTATACGGCTCCCTATGTTCTTTCTCTGAGTAAAGGAACAGAAGTCAGAACGTGAGCACGCAATGAGAAATGCGATCCAGAAATGAATGTTTTCTCTTTGTGCGAAAATGAAGTTGAAGTGAAGCAAAGGATATTAGGTATGCCTAGCCTCATCTCTGCCAACCTGACCAGGCAAGTCAAACAGAGACTTATCTTTGCAACATTATATCTCTTATATTATCTGAACATGATTGTGTGTATAGTCGTAAGTAGTCAGGAGTTGCGTAAGCTATGAATTATGTGCAGCTAGTATCCTCCTTATACTTATGAACGGATATCTGTATTTATAATGTAGGGAAGAACGATATAAAAATGACGTAATATGGAAAATATACATTAGGTGAGTGTAAGCATAGCGAGGCGAGTAAGCCAAGCAAAGTAAACGGAATCGTGTAAGTCAAGCTTTTAAACACATGCAGACAACGTCTAGCATAGCCTAACATAAATCTTCATTGCATAAAATCCGAAAAGCTAATAATGTTACCATCGTGTTGGAGATACAGAACAGACAACAGCCTCGCTCGACTCAACCACAGTTGATATTCGACGAGAGATTTTACTACAGTTCTTGACTCCTTGTGTATGTGAACCAATACATCTTTCCTCTAGTTTCGCTCAATAGATAAATTGCAATTAAAACAAAGGTAAACATCGGGAGCGTGTATTTTAAGAAGTGTCTACTGTGCTGACGCTCTCAGCTACTGCGGGATTTCATGAATATACTTGCAGTCCTTTACAAAAACATGACAATACTCTCTGCTCTAGCTTACAGATCTAATTATCCAACTCAGAGTTGAAACAGATATAATGCAACAGTCATAGTATCATCGCGCATTGGTAAAATGTTTCTGAAAGATCAAAGTTCGGCTGAAAAATAAGGTTACTACTAAAAAGCTCTTTCTCGTCAAGATTTACTATGCAAAAGTGTAGAGTTGAGTAATTGAAATAGTAGTAGTACTGATTTTATGAGTGAGAACTCCAAGCCGGGTGTCCAAAATTTGAGTTTCTTTATATCCAATGGACTTTTCGTGTACGAGTTGGTAATTTACTAGTTTGAGAAAAGCATAGTGACTAATTTGACTGTTTTAAGTCAACTAGCTGTAAAGAAATAAAGATGTCTTCGGAGGATCTACGTAGATAGTCTGGGAAGAGAGCATGCAGTATATTTGTTCAGCAGTAGTCGTAGTTGTACTAGAAATAAATTTTGCATAAATTACTATCGCATGCACGATGGTACACACATTATGTAAATCTATAGTATGGAGACGTTCTAGTACTGCTTTGTATTCCACTAAGTAAATATAGTCTCGTATTCTTGCAGACAAACGAGATAACTAATTTTATTGGCAAAGTCATGCCATAATAGCTTATATTAGTCTCCGCAGAAACAGTGTTTGGTCCGCATGTACTTTTGCAAGTCTGCATGAAAAAGTCATATGGCAAAGAGTAACAGGATAGATACATATTTATTCGTGTTCCTTCCCAGACTCATTTTTGGTTTTTCTGACTGGAGAATAAGAAAGCAAGTCAAGATTTGTGGTTTCTTACGAAAAGACAAGAGACTGAGAAGGTACACGGGTCCTATGATGATGTAAATGCTCCAAGTCATATCCCAGTACGTGCAAGCATACACATACAAACTTACATGCATAGTGTCTGTTATTGTGGTGCACACATTGGAACACATTCTCTTAGGAGTTTATAAATAAGCCGTGTTCAGGCAGAGATACGAGGATGTAAGTATGTAACTGATACAAGTCTCAAGTAGAAATTGGAGTACGGAGGATGATATGCTAGGAAGGATCTCGTAACATACTGAAACTGAGAAGACTAGTTGGAAAAGCTAAACAAGTCAATTCAGCAGCGTAGACTGCTACCGGCATAAAAGCAAAGCAAATATTACAATAAAATAGATATTATCAGAAAGTAGTACGTTATGTGCTCACTACTCACTTCATGTTCCTATTACTCCAAAAAGGATGTACAACTACCATTTCAGAGAGTTGTGTACTTGTACCACTGTCTTGCCAGCACCTAGTCCGTAGTCAGTAGAAATAGTACCTAAAGATGTGATGGCAATTCCTTTGGTTTTGCTCCGTTCGCCCTTTGTGGCAAAAAGAACCCTTTTTGCATGAATACTAATATTGTTCGAGTATATCTGCATATATGTATGTAGTTGGATAATATGTATGTAGTTGGATAATATGTGTGTAGTTGGATAATATGTATGTAGTTGGATAATATGCATGTAGTTGGATAATATGCATGTAGTTGGATATGTTTATATGCAGTTGGATATATGTAGTTGGATATGTGTATGTATAGTTGAGCAAGTACGTAGGTAACGTAAGTAATGTATAAAAAGATACAGGCTAAAACTAAACTAGCCGAATTCGAGTAAGATGACGTAATAGAATCTACATTCCGGAGAGCCGAATTTGCCCGACATAATGTGAGCGAGACTGGAGCCAGCCGGAGTCTCACCAGCATTGTTCCTGTTCTTGGACCCCTCTGCGGCGACGGATCAGCTCCTCGCACTCGTCAGACCTTATACATTCCATTAGAGAATAACGTCCCTCCTTTGCCTTGGCTGAGACTTAACTGCTACTCTTGACTACTATTTACTATGATATCCTCCGGTATTTCGGCAGGGACGACTACTTACATAAATACTACTCAACGGGTGCTGCTATGTAGCAAGGGCACAATATCTATCCGTCTTCCTATCCGAATTCATCCGTCCGTGTGTAAGTACAAAGTGACTTCTTACTCACTTAGCAGTAGAAATAGACAGACATACTTTTATGATCCTTTTAGGTAGCACTGCCACTACACACTGTGCTTACATATTATAAGTAGCTAACTGTAATCTTATTCCAGTAAGTCAGACGACCACCATACTCTATCCCTGGGATCAGCAACGTTTGGCAGCGTCTTACAACAACGACTCACTTGTGTGAATTGCAATGGAATCGTCCCAAGAACTCTCCCATGTACATCTATTACTTTAAAGAGACTTACGCTACGTACCTAAGGCTAATACAATAAGGAGAGAAGTACTCGGCTATTTGTGCACTTGCTCATGTGTCTTATTGTCAGTGCTCTCGAGCCACTGATATCCCAGCTCCTTATCTCCCTATACACTTCCATTATCCACAACATACACTATTATTCCGGCAGACTCCAGGTAGACCCTCAGCCACCTATAAAACATTACTCCATCCTGCCCTTTCCTCCCAATACTAAAATCTAATGCAATCTACACTATACACAACTTACTATTTACTACTGCAATGTGAACACTTACATCTCTATGCTTTCTCATCTGCCTTTCTTTTTTATACACTATCCACTTCTTTCCTTGCAATCCTCCTCCATATTCCCAGACCCGGTTTTTCTACCTATTCAAATTCTACACTGTATGTGGTACTGCGTCCGTAAGCACCCTTCACTTCTATGTACTCATTATACATATTTAAGTACCTCTCATATAGTATCTGTGAAATTATATAGTTCTCGTTCTCCACTTCATGCATCATGCACTTATATTCACAAAAGAAAGAAACATTTAGGTATACTTTCCCTTTATGCTTATTTCACAGATTGCACTCTAATTAGGCAACTCCACCACATAGACGCAATTTGCGTCATCCTAAAATCATTATATTAATTGTTTTAATATGCATAACAGGAAAATTTTGAAATTAAATGAACCAAAAGACAAAGCATTGAAACATTAAGTTATGTAACAAATTTGAACGTTGCAATGTTCTAGTTTTTGGAAAATAAGCTTGTAAAAAACCTTGCATAGTATTAATATTGACAAAGTTATGATGACAAAGTCAAAGCTAGCCAATGATAGTAAAATTGTAACAACAGGTTTAAGAGCACGAGAGTCGTAGAAATTTAGTTCTATGAATGCTTAAGGCTGGCTAACTATGTTTGACAAGCAGTATGAAATTTAGATACGGCATGAAATAATTGTTTCATCATGTATCGTATATTTAGTAGTAGTGTGAAAAGGGCTTGATTCGCAAACATTTAAGAGTGGTTAAAAATGTAAATATTTATGGCAAATAGGGATATAATTCTGTTTTAAGTTTTCCTTCAGAATTCATGTAGTAAATAAAATGGCATTGTGCAGTGTGTTTGCTACTAAAAATAGCCATAATTCAACATAGAAGAAAGGATAGATATCTGGAGAGACTAGTTGTAGTTAGTCATATGCTTAGTCCCAAAATTATTCTGTGGAATGATAGTGATAGCGCAAAATGGCAATGCCGATAACAATACACTAAATATATGTAAGTATGTAGTGTCTGGGAAATGGAACATCTTTTGGAATCATCACGGGAAATGGCACGAGGAGATAAAGATAAAGAAAGTAGGGCCCTATGACTCAAGGCATAGGGGAGCAGTGAAAGTCGGTGAAAGTACGCCACGGCTAAATATGAAGCCAAATCATATACTAAAGCAAATAATAACGTCGACTCTTGGATGACTACAGTTACCTACTTGTTTCCTTGCTGACTCCTTTTCTGCTCTGACTACAAATAACCAACCCAGCCTACTTATTGTGTACCATGTCTTAGGGTCCTAGTCACCTAATTTTCATGTGAATATTTTATATGCTCCTTTATTTCTCCTACACACAAAATACAAACATCAAGAAAATTTCAAATTCATTGACAGCAGCTAGCTGAGTATTCCTGGAAATTTTTGCGTTTTACAGAACACAAAAAGAGCGAACCAAACACATTCGAACATCTCAATTCCAATGGAAATCACTAGGAAAATACATTAGATACATGTTTGCAATGAGAATAACATTCCAGTTAAAATGATTATGGCCAACGACTTTTTGAGTATGTGTGATATGTGCGGTGTATCCATTGAGTGATCCATTTTGTCCTTACTTACTTTAATTATTGCTCTGTCGAAGTATTGTCATTTAAAAATGTCTTATAAATAGGTATTGCAAAAAATCTAAAAATCTAAAACGTAACACAATCATGTTATTGCATACAAATTCTTAGGAAAGCATGAAATGATCTGAGAAGCATTAGTTGCACGTTGTACATGTGAAACCCAGCGAAGTTTAGAATAAGTACTACAATAGGATTCAGTAAAAGTTTATGTACTATTCGGATTGAATGATCATGTTATGTACAATAGAAGAAACACGACTTGCATTGTATTGATATTGATTAAATCCCCATTTCCAACTGAAACGGCTGCAATACAATGCAGGACTAGTATGTCCTTCTTTAGCATACGATATTTTTGAGCATAGTGACATATTTAGCATTCCATTCTGTTGCATAATAAAATCGTGCGGCTTTACACAGAATGTCATAAAACCGATTTTGCATATTTAGTATTCGATAAAATAAAATTTATCGGCAACGAACATGTGGACATTCTAACGACGTATATCTATCTATACTGGATTACATCTTATTTAATGGTGTTAAATGAATATATCGATCGAGTTTCATATCACAAATATCTTAAAACATTACAAATAAATATAAGGACTAAAAATTGTAAAAACAGAATACCGATATACATCGTTATTCTACTTTTCATTTTCAAATTGACGATGTCTGCTTGGTAAAGCTAACCGTGATGGAAACAGTTCAAGCTATTTCATTTTTAAGAAATTATATATATGTACAAATTCCAGGATGATTGATGGTTATGTGATCTCGACAGTCATTGTTTTCAAGTTAGTAATATCTTACTTTTGTATCAAAATTTAATAATGACAGCTAAATTTCTCAGTCGGTAGCTCATAATAATGGTGACGATGATATGAAATATGTACTTCTTTTGATGGCATTGATAACTCAATAACTCTGTTCAATTGAGTAGATCTATCGTAAATAGCAATTTACCACCCTAGAAATTGCAGGCTTGTAATTTACAAACAGGTAAAGATAAGGGCGCTACAGCATTTTTCATGTTTGTAAAAATAAAAAAAGTACATTGAAGATAAGAAGAATAAGACATATTGTGTTGCATGCCGAGTGGCTGTCTACTAAATCGTTATTTGACAAATGAGTAAATACAAAAGTAAGAATACGAACACAACGTGAAATATTAATAACTATAACGAATTCACAAAAATAGAATTTTAACTGCTAATTAAACCGCAAAACCTTCAACTCTACTTTTAAAAATTGAATTTTATTAAGATTGGATAAGATCTGCCAGGTAAATTGAGTGCTATCATGTCCAATATGGTAAGTGTACTAACGATAATTCCAATTCCATAGGTACCAACTACCTACTTCACAAAATATGTTGCTTTATTTTCAAAATGACAAAGTTAGGTTTAAATAAATATATGCTAATACGTTCTGTGTCCCAGTGTATCATTTTTGTTTTTGAGGGTGTCATCGTACATCTAATCTTCTGTTACTGCTTTACTATGAACGAGGATTGAGATGTTATGCTATGTTAATCTATTTTCGATCCCTATTACTCTCAGGTGCTTTCATCCGTTTCTCCCCATTGATTTTAATATTAGTATCTTATTTTTATGCGAGGATCATTAAATAAAATGGAAATTTCTTTTTTAAAGTCTATGAAAACCTAAAAATAGAATACAGCCTGGTGAAATGTAACCGTAGTCAAAGTAGCTTGCTTCATCGATTTATTTAATACCTCATACTATTCAGCATATCCTGTTCTCTAACATTTAAATATGTGCATTGTGGGTAACTGCTGGTATCTGATGCCCACGAGTGAGTATCAAAGTACAAGGATATTGGGTACCGTAGTGAAATAAAGTGTTTATTACTGTCAATTCATTCTCATTCATATCTATTTACTAACCATTTACTCTAATAACTGTACTTTATGGCACGCAATCACTACTACTACAATTAAGTACTATAATTAAAGTTTGTTCGGTAAGTGCATCGTTTTTTTGAAGTGCAGCGAAGTTGGCATTTACAAAGTAGCACACAAGTTGTGTAAAACGAGAATATTGCATTTAATTATTCATACACATCAAAGGAAATGAATGGCAAACGTTTAGCTAATGCTTGGCGTGTAAAAATAATTGTGCAACAAAAATATCATTTCCACAAGTGAGAAGATTCTTAATGGTGTCTGCATTACTACTACGTACACTACTTATTGGCAATTTGTCAATATCAGGCTGATATCCTTTGATTTAGAAATAACTAATTATCAGGCATCGGAAATGTGTTTATTATATTATGTCACTAAATATTTTCTTATGGCTAATCTGACAGTCTTGAGACTTCGTATATAGACGTTTCATGTGGTATTGGATACCAGATTTTTTTAAAAGTGCATATTTCATGGATTTTTAGAACATATTTATCCAATGTATTTAAGCCTACGGTCGGGTTAGCAAATATTTCCATTAATGTATTTAAGCCTGAACATGAGAACATTATTTATATGCAAATATTTTGGGAAAATAAGCAAATAAATTTCCGACCCCTGGTAATTATGATTTGATTGATGCAATTTGTAACATTTTACGGAATGCATGAAAATAGTTTTTAATACAAGAAATGAATAAGTCAAATGAATAACCCAAATGATGTCACATATTTTCAAGTAATTAGAACATACTTGATACATTCTTTCAGTGGACAGTCTTAGGAAAATAAAAACATGGCTTAATTAGAGACCAAAAATGTAAATTCTGTAGCCCATTGTATAGAGGAGAGCAAGTGCGGATAAGCTGAAATGGTGTCTACTGGGAAAATTCACATAAATATGACTTTTGCATGTATTCTTATTGAAATGCATGATGGTAATACTAATAGTGAGTGAAAGCCTACTTTCCCCGCACCAACTTTCTCTGTGAGTAAAACTATTACATATTAATTTCTCCCTAAAGTTTCATACATCATTCGTTTAAAATTCATGGAATGCTCTCTTTCTTGTCTCGCTTCCGCCCTCATACAAATAAACTGTATGCATTAGTAGTTAGACCAAACATAGCCAGAGCAGACCAAAGACTGGATCAGACATCAGTGTAATGCTTTAGCACCCTGAGTCTGGAATTGCCCAGGCCGTTATTCCACCAGCACAATACTGAATCCTACGATATGATAACTTCTGCTGTTTCCACTGAGTTGCAAGGACATTGCGTTGTACTATTATTAAACCAGTAAATATTCTCGTCGTATACGTAGCTTCTGATATGCATTCCCATATTATTGTCCATCAGGAGTGCGTCATAGAGATTTCTATATCTTTCTCAAATCTCTGTTATAAGTAATTTATCTTCACTATAGTAATTTTCCTTAATACAGCTGCGCTCAGAAGTTATACGCTGATGTCCTACTGTACGGAATTGTACTACTCAAAAGGTTTCACTGGAAAAAAAGAATTTATTTCAGCAAAGTACAACAACACAGTTTGAAAAACTGTTAATGTTAAAACTATTGGCTATTAAAATGCTTCTATCGATTCCAATAGTATTATTAATGTGGAGTTTTGAAAGATATTTTTTAGATTTCTCTCTAATAATTAACAGCTACGTGTAGTCATAAAAGTACAGTTTAGAATCTGCTCAAATGAATTGCTACACGAAATGGTGCTAAAGCAGAAGGCACTTGAAAATGCAGGATTTAAAACAATGTGCTGAGAACAAAAGCTGTAGATGCGTGTTCAAAGGGATTATAAAAATATGAAAATACGTTTTGTCATGTCCAATGATTCCCATAAGGCCTATTGACATAGAGTGAGCATCACATAGCGACTTTTAGATAATAGTATTCATGACAAATGAAACAATAGTGAGTTTATTACCAAAAGTTAAGGTCGCTGTTCAAACATACATTATATGAGACAATAGTGACTTGAATAGCCTGGAGAGCAGTTAAAACAATGAAGACCAACTGAAAATGGTTGTCTCGCTTTCCAGATTGATAAAACTTAACTCTTCTACTACATTGGCTTCATTTGGCGCAACGCCGGCCAGATGTCAATCACCTTTAGACTATAAGTGTAACTCTGAAAGCAAACTAGCTATGATGATTTTATTATAACAGATGTTTAATATGACACTCTCTCGTTGAGGAAGAAGCAATATAATCCACCAAATAGAAACCAGCTATCTCTACCTTTTGAAATGGATTTTCACTATGCTTCCTGTACTGGGAAATATAAAAACATTAAACACAGACAGATATTAAAATACGGCTATATCAGTGGTCTGATCAAATTATGTTTTACTGTCGTCATATTTAAGGGTATTAATGCATAGATATGTATTTCAGCTTGAAATCTGCTTTTCTCTTTCACTAAATTGTACTGCGGGAGTCTCGAGGTCGAAATAAGAATCACGGGAGATCAAATTGATGCTAATGTGAATGGGAGGTTTGTATGCAAATATTTATAAAATATGCAGATTATATTAATTAACAAAGACAGTTGTCAGAGCTTTAATTAATGTGAATTGACATAAATATTCACTGAATGGTAAAATCAACAATAAAATGAATTTTGCTCATCATCGAAATTATAGGATTTCTGTACCAAATAGAACATGACACGGGGCTAACAAGAAAATCTGCTTACAGTTCTACTGGCATGTAGTACTTAAGTCCTGTCATGTGAATGTGAGTGGAACTTGAAAGGTCTCATCTGTGGCTAAGAGTAAGGATCCAGGATTATTGAATTAGTACATGAAACTACACAATGAAGAAGGAGGGATTCCTTCTCTCCCACTGATATACATTTATTTCATAAAACATTCCACAACCGAAGCGAGCAGAAGGGCATTACAAATTACACATCACTTGATATCCCATAATGACGTTCCATTACACATAACAATCCAACTAACTCGATCAATTTTCTATTGGAATTACTAAGACTTTCATGCATATAGACAAAATGCTTCTGCCATGTAATTTTAATGCATTTAAAAGTTGGTGGTGTAGAATGATCCACAGTTCAGTTCACATCGTAAGAATTATCGTTTAATTAGTGTCGACAGAACATACTTTCTTAGACAACTTCTATTCCCATTTGCCAGAGCACATAATATATTCTCTTCGACAGACATATGCATTTCCACTTTGACTAATGTCATTTCTATTATCGGAAACAACCCATTACACCCAACCTACACTCACAGTTACAATTCTCCGTGAAATCGAGATCATAATATTGTGATGCATGGCTTTCTAAGCTCTGACATTCAGAAAATATATGATTCAAATCTTAAAATGCTATCATGCAATATTCATGCAAATACAAATACATAGCCACCACTTTTGGGGGACTATATTATAGGCACTATTAATATGTAGCTAGTTACTTTTTTCCTTAATGTACCTTTGAACTTTACGTAGCGCAAGTCCTTACGCGGGTTGCCTTCCGAAATCAACTTACGCTAGTTGTTACGTGGAATAGTTAGGGATTTCCCGTAAGTACTGCAGAAATAGTACCACACTTTTCAAAATTTGTTGAAATGTGCGCTGTTTCCTTAGAAATGGCACTACGTACGCCCGTAAGTCTCAAACGTAGTGTAGCCAATTTTACATGCACGTCAATTTTTTGGCGTAGTTATCTAAAATACAGCCCATTTAGCCCACAGTCAAATTGCACCACAGCACAGTATAAAATCATTTATAAACGTTTATTAGTACACCGTAGAAAGTTGCCCGGGCACAAATTTTGGTGCCCGTGCCCGCCCGTAACCAATGAGTCCGAGCACGCCCGTGCCGTAATAAGTCTGAAAAATCGACCCACGGGGGCGCCCGTAATAATTTTTTAAGTGCTGTTAATGTATATTATGCATAATATATTGTATATATACTTTGCATAATATATTATATATATATAGTGAATAAATTATGTATAATATGTATAATACTAGGTATGTATAGTGTATAGTCTATATTCTTTATTTGTCATATATAAATAAATACCTTTTTTATCAATTTACGGGCACTTACGCGGGCATCATGATTTTCCCGCCCGTAAGCCTTTTTATCGGCCCGTGCCCGCCCGTGCCGTGAAAAATCTTGGATTATGTGCCCGTGCCCGTGTAACTCTCTAGTACACCGTTATCGGCAAAGTAAAGGATCAAAATGAATAAGAACGCAATTTTATGATGCAAATAGCCTACTGAGGTTTCTAGATTTGTGGGAACGAGGAGTTAATATTCTGATCCAATACGCTAATATCATAGTGCAAAAATAGGTGTTGAACGTTGCTATACACAGGTAGCAATTGAACCCGGCACGGGACGTACATGTTTAAGCGTAACTTACCTAGGATACATGAACGAATTTGCAAATTTTGAGCATAGTCAAATAATCCACGTGCAGTATGGCTTGGGATTAATGTCATTAGAAAATACATCCTAGGAGTCGAGCAGCAGTGATAATACTACAATTTCACAACATTATGGGTTGCTTTGCTATTATAACATTGTAGTGCAAACATGTTTTTGTCGTAGCAGTGGCTGTCTTTAGTGTAGCTTTTGTTGGTTGGCGCACTCTATGAGTTTATCTGCTACTGTAGCTTCCCTGATTCACAACAGCACAATGGAAAAGCGTTTTCTTTGGCACATGTATGGCATGTAGTCCAATGTGCTCTCGTTGTTTCTCCTATGTTTTTACTCCAAAGGGCAAATTGTACATGTGATGGAAATAATTTCAGCAACGTCAGCATTTTGATATGCCGTTAGACTTTCATATTTTTCTAATTTTAACAAAACGGTAAATTAAAGAATAGAGTATCAGAATGCCCTTTAGTACGCAAAGTGGTCTTAGTGTATAACATTTTGTTATTGATAAAGGAGTTTCTGTTGTGAGGAGTTGGAAATGAACCTGAAGGATGACTAAAATATGTTGAAAGTATATTTGGCTGAATAGCTAGTGCCTATGGAAGCCCTTTCCCTTTGTAACTATTAAGTTTCTCTTTGAGAACAGTAAAATGGATCAACATGAAATAAAAGAGATTTGGGAAAATAGTGGCAAATCCAAACACGACCGACCATATGTATGCTATTTGCATTGTAGTAGGTAAGTCCTTTTATAGGAACACGACCGTTACTTGTAGCCTAGGCTGGGATAATAGGCCATAGAGTGCTTATTTCCCAAAAATACATTTGGTATAGCTGTAAAGAGAAAGTGTTGGAATTCCTCGAGTTTCTCTTGATGCAGTACCTACATTGCAGAGAAAGAGTGATCTGGTGTAGGGAGTCTAGTGGTCTAGTCGACTCCTAGCGTCCTACTACTACTACGACGACTACTTCCAGTTAGGCAGTCTGAAAGTCTGATTGTGAGTCTGTCTTGGTAGATGTAGAGTATATAGCGTAGGAGAGAGATATGGTGGCTGGCTGACTGAATGAGTTAGCTGATAAGGCTAAAATGTTTTTGCTATGCACATAATACATATAGCTAATAGCCAGATATTCGTAGTAGTAGTAGAAGGAGTAGCAAAGTAATGTATGCCTGGCGACCAAAGAATATGTAGCTACATGATCATAGGAAGATATAGGAAGAATGAAGACAGGTACCTACATAGAACTAGCCTTCCTGACATTGTAGCAATACAAATATCCACTTGCATGTATACATTGGTCTTACATACATATATTAGAAAGGAAAATATATCCAGAGGAATGCAATAGAATGCCGAGAGATCGATGAGACAAGGGGAAATCTATTTTGAGAAGAATCTGCAGAAATCTCTATTAGGAGACCACACCCTGTTTTCATTTTGGGTAGATCCATTTGTAAACTGCAGGAGGTAGTTTCCTCAAGTTACTCCTGTGTGTGTAGGCTATAGCTATTGTTACTGTATATCTAAAAATGTATTTGTGTTTACCCCAAAGAGAAATAACAGTGTACTAGCGAGGTGTAAGTATTTCATGCCGTCATATAGTATTTATGTGTCAGTATGTACAGTTGGATATAGTTTCCAGGTTGAATTCCGCACAACGTTACTATTATTACTGTACTCATGTCATAAGTAACATAACATCCCATAACGTAACATCCCATCATGGTCAAAAGCATAAAAAATGCAATCACTCAGTGGCTAAAGGGGAAATCTTCATTTATAAATAACCACAATCTATATCCGATCACGGACACACATTTGGCATATTGGGATTTATATAGCACCATGAACTACTTAGGTATTTACCTTTAGGTATTTACGCTCTGTATGCATTGGCATTGAAAATCTTTTTGACGTCAATGGATTTTTGGTGAATTGGATGATTTCCATAGTATTTTAGTGCAAGGATTACACTACTAAATAAAACTAAAGTCACATTATCAATGTTTATGGGGATCAAAAACGCTTCTTTATCTGTCATGCCCAAACTATTACTGATGTTGAGTGAGTGAGGAAATCATGAAACTTTTATTATGCACTCACGCTAACAGTTATATAATTTACACAGTAAATCAGTCAAAAGAGTAGGGAAACTATGGGAAATCAAGGTAGTTATTAATTTTCTCTTAGACTACAATTATGTCCCTACAAAGTACATACACATGTATTTGAGTGCCTATGTGCACAAATACATTATCGGTAGACCAAACAAAGCATGTCAAATTACATAGCTTTACATATGTACACATTCGCCCTTTAAATGTGAAAATATCGTGACATGAAATCTAAGGCATTGGCTTCCAGACGTAAACGTAGTAAAAGCATGAAACACTTTCTTTGCTTTCTCCAACAAAACTCGTGTTGATAAAAAAAGAGAACTCTAGCGGGAAAGGGAGGACATTCTCGCGGTTTCTCCAGTTTTTCAATGTGGCGAGAGTGTTCGCACGGAGTGCCATCCCAGTTCCAGAGAGTTGAACATAGACACTCGCTCATCAGAATCCATGCATTTTCATGGAAGAAAGTTGCATGGCAAAGTAAGGAAACACGTAACCAACTCCTCTCACAAGACCAACAAAACTTTATGGAGCAACATTGACATTTCTCCTCCAGGAATACATTATATCCTTTCGACAAAGTGTCTATAGTAGGTCAAAATAATATTTCTACATGCAATAGTGTAATAGTAGCTGTTTATATTGTTATTTGTATACGGAGACAAAACTGACCACTAAAGTCATTGTATTTACATAGAGCAGAATTTATATTATTTGATGATGGGACAAGTTTGTCTGTGAGGATTCTTTACAACTTGAGATATAATGGCGAAAGGAGCCGGGCGCCAATAAGGAAAGGACATGAGACACGATTAGGTTGACTTGGCTGCATGACTGACTGATTGTGTGCATGAGTCAAACAGGATGATTCGTCTAGTGACTCGCATTCATCGGATTAGAGTGGAGAGTGGAATGCACAAAGACAGACAGAGATAAAGCTGGAGAAAGTGATATCTAAGTAGAAGCGGATGAGGCTGACTGACAAGAAGAAAGTTTGAGGCGCTCTGGTCATAGCTAACATTTGTAAACTTAGCCCGGGAGAAAAACGTGTCTGGATTCGGTGTAGATGGCTTGGCCACATGCGGGTAGGCACGTCTTGCTTTCGACTCCTCTGTTTGCAGTCCTCCGACCTCCGCCGTCCTCCTCACTGAGCCCTCGCTCCGAATATTACTCGCTTTTAGTGCAATGCAGTAAAATGCGGGAAAGGACTTCTGAGCAGTCGCAGCATTCTCAAATATCACTCTCACTGCTCTGACTTACGGCCACTTTCCCTGCCAACTCCTCCGCTACTCAAACACACGCAGTTCGACGTACCTACTTTCTACCGGACGGACAACGCTTTTGCGATAATAGAGGCGACGGCGCTTTCTTTCTCTACTTATACAGGAATACCTCATCAGCTCGCACTTTCTACTACTTTCTCCTTCAAACATATACCATCCATTCCCAACCATCAAATATTTTATTTACATGCCAATGTCTATCATTCCTCTTCTGCTCTACTATTAGGTCCTATACGCATGCAAATATAGTAGCTAATACCTATACTCTCAGAATCTCATTTTTACCATTTATTATTCCCAGTTCTCCACAGGCTTCGAATCACCATTGTTGCCTCAATAATTTTATTCTACACACCGAATACATTACATATCTCATGCACACAAGCAATACTTACTTATATCCAAAACATCAATTTATTCTTCATGTGGAACATGCGTATCAATGATTAAAGATTAATTATTCAAACCATAACATTCTACATCCACGACTACTAAATATTAAACTTTAAACCGATATGTATAGCTAGGGTATCATAACCAAGACATTATATGACATTCTTCAATCGTTGACCTAGTTGTTTTTTAATATATATAGTACTTTTTTAATTTAGAATCTATAGGTACCCATATCCATATTTCATTTAAATAACGGCCAAAACATTCATAAGTCAAATTCGTATAAAGATAGGTATTTCTCTGATACGTATGCACGAAAAATAGTATCATCCTAAATTCGGCAAGCTCAATTCATTAAAAAATGTAATATAGTGCCATACAGCCGTATATAAATTGAGCATATCTGTACAGTCCGGCATTTTACGGACAGAATCAACTTATAATTGCCTGAAATCTATTGAACAATTTTTATTCGTTGGAATGACTCATTTTTGTCAATTTTTATTCCCTGGGATGACTCATTTTTGTCAATTTTTATTCGTTGAAATGACTCATTTTTGTCAATTTTTATTTCCTGGAATGACTCATTTTTGTCAATTTTTATTCGTTGGAATGACTCATTTTTGTCAATTTTTATTCGTTGGAATGACTCATTTTTGTCAATTTTTATTCGTTGGAATGACTCATTTTTGTCAATTTTTATTCGTTGGAATGACTCATATTTGTCAATTTTTATTCGCTGGAATGACTCATTTTTGTCAATTTTTATTCATTGGAATGGCTCATTTTTGTCAATTTTTATTCGTTGAGGTAATTGGCGGGAACACGGGTTATGGGACACGCGTCATCTAGGTGTGGTGTCAATGCTATATTGCATATCTATTGTTAAAAGAGAGTGACTCAGTATCTAGCTAGTAACTAATTAGTGGCAATAACATGGCAAGACAACCAACTGATTTATAGATAAGAAACTGCTTTGCGATACAATTCGCAACGAATTAACTGCTAAGAAAGAGTAATGGTTAAAGTGTGCTATTGATTGGGTTGAATCGGGGAACAAAGTGACTACCTACAGAGTAGTTGTACGATGTAGAGAGAAAACCGCTATAGAGTCATTTGTGTACGTGCATGTCCAAATTGGGTAAATCTTACCTCAGTAATAATATCGTAATAATGTAGTGTTATGCATGTATATGTGTGTGTCAGTGTAGGTGGGTAATGTGGGTAGGGCAGGTTAGTGAGCTGTGACTAGAGCAAAGGTTTCTGGAACATCATGAATTGATTAAATGGAGATTAGAGCCGATTTTCTCTGAGAGTTGCTTTCTTCGCTCAGATTTCCCACTTGCTATGCATTGGCCCTACGCAGAAAGACTTTCTTTTCCGTTTGTCAGTTCTGTTGAGTCAAGCTAATATTTATAGACAGAGAGAAATTGTGAATTTCAGAAACTGCTTAGTTAGCTAGCCGACCCTGCTCTATAGGCACATGAGCTGCCTTATAAATACCTGTGTTAGAGCAACACACGAGGCTGTCTACAGAACAATATTTTATGCGCATCTCTTTACTGTTTGGAATTTGCGAGTTTGCCTTGTCCTTTTATTAGTTATTTTTAGTGAGAATTTTGCTCATAAAGTTTCCCAGGGCACTTTGCACAAAACATTTTGAAGTTTGAAACCTTCTGCGATAGAACTCAGAATTAATGAGCATTTCACAAGCTTTTGATGTTTGTTTATAAGTCTTATGTACCTACGTGTAAATGATCCTGCTCAAATTTCTCTACTTACTGCGTATATGCACTTTACATATGGTTTATTTAGCCTATTTACTTAGCTATTCTCTCTCCTGGGTTGAAAACATCCATACATAAATTAACTCTTGCATCCATCTCTCTTTTCAATCAAGTACATCTAGTTCTACTTCTACGTAATTATGCTACCTAACTTGTTATGCTCTGTTATTTATGTGTCGTAGAGCTTTTTTAATTACATAGCTTTATATACCTACTTATGTTCTTATGTAAAGATAAATTGATATTGTATTGAAGAGTAACCCACCAACTTGATTCAAAACCCCAATTAATTAGCTATTTTCTAATATTAAATACTCTCTTTGCCAACGGAGGTACCTGCAGTTTAATTTCCGTTTCAACAACTGAGGCTCAATACTTAAACTTAGATATCGAAATGACATTATCTTACTTAATGAAAATACCAGTAATTATAAACTGAAGCAATCCTTCTTTTGAAAATGAAAAAGTATAATTTTCTATTATAATTATGGCATTGATCCTTGTGTCGTCTCCAATTTGGGCCTCTGCCTTTATAAGCTTTCAAATTGAAATTATCTAATCTTTGAAAAAGTCGTACACAGACATGATCATATATCTATGGACTAGATATATATTGCTACATGATTACTACAGGCAGCTACTGTTTGTATCAGTCAATAGTAGCACCTTCCAAACCATACTTATAGACAATAAATTTGTGATTATTAGTACCTTAGTGGAAGTTACATCTAGTTATTTTATATCCATGGTATAGGATGTTCTATCCTTGCATTATTCAGTCTCCAAAATGTCAAAATCAAATAAGAAAAGGAACTCATGAGGAAGAATGACAACCTAAATGGCTTTTAAAAGGATTGTCATCGAAAGATAATCAATGATACGATTTTCACTAATGTATTTCCTTTTCCACTATACTTTATACTACACGTTTGATGAAATTGTACTTTCATTGTCAATTTCCACATCTCGATTTTCTGTCGTACCTAAAACTGTATTACGATATAAGGTATGTACGTGTATATGTATGTGAATGTATAGGGACGACTTGGATACATCTATGTGACATGTTGCAATTATGTGTAATAATTTTGGAAGTATTTACTAGTTCGTAAGAATTGCTGTACCTACAAATGTTTCGTCTTAGTTAAGACTATATTATTGGCAATTTGTAATTGTGCCTATGAAATTGATTGTAGAAACGATCAATAAATAAACTACTACAGTATAAAATAAGTGACACTTTACATAATTTAATCTTACGGTTGTGAGTGTAAGTAGTGATAATGTGGTAATAAAGAATAAGGTATTTTATGCTATGTAGTGGCAAATATAGCAGTAATTCTTATTTGGAAAAATGAAACAATGGAAATGTCAAATGGACGGAGGCTGTTGTTACCATTGTTATCCGTGTAATCGGTGACGATTTCTTATGCGACATTATGATATGAACTATAAGAAAGTGAAAACCACGGTGCTCTTTTCTTAGCCTAACGCTTTTTATAAAACAAAGACTGCAATCAATATTTACGGGCGACAGTAGATAAAAGCAGTCATTCATTAAGACTTGCTTACACTCTTATCCTCTTCCTTCGCGGCAATGACAGTCGTAACAAAAGTTATGTCCTCCTGCCCTGTCTTTCTGTCGTTGGCCATCCAATCCTCAACAAAAGATATCTAACTACTATTCCCTTCTATTTACGTTATGTGCTTTTCTGAGAATCATGTTGGAAGGAGGCAATCCAAGAATGGCACAGACAGCTTCTGTCTGCACAATTAATTTCTGTGTCTTGCCGACCTTCCTTTTTAGCTAGGAAGTCATATTTCAGTTGAGGCAGTAGAACTATCTATTCTGTATTTCCCCATTATACTGAAATACGGTATAAGTAAAACAGAAATTTAGCACAGGCATTTCAAACCCCTTCAAGATAAATCCAGTATACTATAGATACATCCTTTGGTCACGCAGGTATTAATTTTACTTTGTAGCAAGACATACTAGTATGTGATGTGATATGCGTCTTTGAGTAGGTGTCAAAAATCTAGGCAATATTTTATAGTCAATTAAATACAATTTATCGCCTAACTGAATTTGCCAATGCCCCTAGATAATTACTCTGGGTTAATCAAATATGAAAGTTGTATCAATCAAAATTTGTTAAACACAACGCGTGCATATCTATTTGTACCTAGCTAGGTTAATATACATGCAGCGATTATAGCCAATTATTGTCTGCAATGGTAATAATCAATAGCCATTTAATAGAACTACTGCTAAATCACCACTGCAATTTATTTCTCCCCATCACTCCCAATCCAGTCGATTATTACAACTGACTGGGGTAAGCAGGGGACATTTACTCAATTATTTTTGGGCTAAATATCTATTTCATGCATCACTGACTAGACTAGATTGACTAGACATGCATCACTGACATTCCTAATTATCATAGTTTAGTTTTAGTAAACATTATTTGCAACACGAATTAAATTATTATATTTTTATATTTATCTCATATATTTATTCCGTATATAGCTATGGCCTTAGCGTACAATAAAAATAAGGCCAAACACCTTATGACGTCAAGAGTAAACTACACTTTTTTCAGTAAATATTTATGCAATCCAATCTAAATCAGGCTCCAGAGACAGCATACAAAGTTCAAATAAATGGACAAGGTAGGGAAAATTATTCAACTTGAGTTAAAATTCAGTTTTTTGTTTATAAATCAATGTCATTGCATGAGGGTGCAAATAATATTCTTCCTTTCGAGAAGATTTAAATCTAGTTGCCAGCAAATAGGCCCATAGATATTTGCGAATCTGTTACACGTTGAAACAGTTAAGATTTGTGTGACCTGTAATGGGACTGATAAATTATAATTGTACTTTCTATTTGATTCTGCATATTGTATGTGTAGAAAATGTATAAATGTGATGAAGTACTTAATGGTGTGGTCATTAAGAGATTGGAGATTAGGGAGGGAGTTGAACATGAGTCTATGAGCTATTAGCTGCTATTATAGCTTATACATAGTACACTGTTCATGAGATGAATGGAGGAAATGATTCTTTCCTGTTTCGACTCACTCTGCAATCATTTCTCAGCCCTTCCGGCTCATGAGCAGCAACGGAAGAGAGGAAAGTTAGACTTTTACCTTTTATCTCTCATGTTTATTTTACTTGGTTGAAAAGACTAACGAGGTAACCATTTACATAGTATACTATCCATGTAGTGATTAAACATTATTTTTTGAACTCTCCAAATGAAAACTAATTTGGTTCTGGTTTATAATTAATATTATACTGGCGAGTCTACACCGGTAGTTGCTACAATTGAAGTAACTATTTGTACTACATACTATTAGGTATTAAAAAGTCATTTAAAGGAAATTAAATTGGGATAGAACTATTTGTGTAGTCCATAACAGGAAGCTGGAGTGTGTCTGATAGACAGAAAGAATATCGAGATAAGTAAATCTTTATTTTTATAGGTGCAATGCACTTGGGAATGGAATGATAGGATGAGAAACGTCTGATTGTAAAAGTGATTTCTTTAGAAGAGCTGCAATAAAAATAACAATACCAGAATAGAAACAGAACACAATTGAGTACAAGTTAGTAGATTTCAAATGGAATTGCATTATAAGGAGCGTAAAGAAAGGCGAAAGAATAGAAAATATAGTGAATGAAAGGCCTGTTTAGAGTCGTCGTGTGCAACTCGGCTAGTATAAGTAGATACGAGCAAAAAGAGCTGACAATGAGAAGGAGTGAAAGTCTTGTGAACTAACCGGAGGAAAGAAAGTCTGACTTTATCTGCACTGCGGCTGTTCTCTTCTTCTCTCCTAAATACGCTTTCCCTTTCCTCATAATTGTACTACACATTTACATCACATATACACTACTTGGCTACAAAGATACAGAGACAGACAGGACTTAGCATATAATATCATGGTACCTCTCTTAATATATACTTTCACTCAATACCTAGCATCACAACACTAAGTGGGCAACTTCCTACAAACTATACCGGAGAATCCACAACCAGACATTCAATATTAAATACCTACTGCACATACATACTTATCTATTGTATGCAAGCAGTTATTATGTCCTTATCAAAATTCAAATCAAGATTATTCTTTGCTACGATTTTATTATCTTATAAACTGAAGAATAATATAGAGAAAATTCCAAGGTGAAAGTTTCATAACTAAAAAACGTCCAGGAAATATTGGCTAATACAGGTTATGTTGTTGTGTTGGTTTACATTTAGTAGAAAAGGATAAATACCTACGGACAACGTACCTGTACCATAAAATTGTGTTCTAGTATGAATAGCAAAATATGCAAAAGTAAATGTTGTACATTTGTATACTATTTGCAAGATTAACAATTACGGTCGGAAGTTCATACATTGTTTGGTACAGGTACTCACAATTACTATGTTTGAATAACCGGTAATCAAAATGGATTACTGCTATAAATATCTGTATGTGGTTTGCGTGCATTATACTAGCAAACAGGTTAACATTTCATTCCTTATCTAACTATGGCTCTATAATCTAGAGCATTCATACAACTTTCAATGCTTTCAATTACCAGCTACATGAAAGTTAACAGGAGCTACTTGAAGAATATCAAATCTGGTTGTAACTAGTAAATATTTTAATATGCATTTAAATGGTGTCAAAATTTGTGTTCTGGGCGTAAAACGAGTAATTGATATCCTTCCACTTACTTACTAACTTGTTAGATCTACAAGCACTGTAATTGAAATCATGTGAGTAGCATTGCTGATTTCATTACCCTTTTACAGCCTATAATGATTTTACTGTTCTTGGCTTTTGCTGTATTTATCAAATAAACCAAAATGTATGCACCTGTAGTGTCTTAACAATTTGCACAATGTCATATTTAGTGTTGTCATAAACCCCAAACTGATTTGACTGTTTCTGACACCGAACAGCCAATAGAGATGAGAGCAATAACATTTAGAATTTCTATTTAAACATCGATAAGTTCGTGGAGCTTTTTGTGGGGCGTAATGTGAAAATACTGGAGCTGTAATCTTTGGAAGGTGTGGTTGCCCTGTCCTCTCTGGGAATTTACTTCTATTATGGAGACATTCAGTTTCTTCAACAAGACACATCATCGCTTTCGCTTACAACTTTCTTTTCCTTTCCCTCCTCTATTCCTATCCCAAAGTAACTTTAGGAGCAATAGCTGAACTTCTCTCGAATGACACTGACCAGGTTTTTATTCTATTGAATTAATGATACTTAATTTATCCCCTGTGCAATTGTAAAAGTGAATACCATTGCAATTTATCTTAAATTATCCTAAATTCGTGGCAATCAAACAATTTAGATCAATAAATTTTGTTTCTGAAGTATGTTTTTTACGATTGATGTCAAATTAAAGCACAACCATAGTTTTCTGAATCATGTATAAGTGAATAGCTTTAGAAAAATAAAATTTTATGGTATAATAGCTAAACTGACTTGTTATGATGATGATTGAATGACTGAAAGGTACGATGTCCATAACTACAAACTGGAAATTTATATGAAAATATAGTCCTCAGTGATCAAAACTTTCCTTCAGTATAGTTAGCTACTTATAAATTTTTTTGGTACCTATCAGCGAACATTTATGCTGCTTGTTCGAATTTTCAATAATTAATGATTTGCAATAAGCGTTGAGGCAAATAATTGTTAAATATTAGAAAGAGAATACAAAATAAATATTAATGGCTATTAATGATTGCTTTGTTGATAAACTAAATTATAATAAGCCTAAGCATGAATGTATTCTTACGTAGTCAGGTATTATCCATTCTCTTTTTAAATCTATACATTTTCGGATTCTTTGTCTCCGTTTTTTGCCTGCTCTTTTTCTTATGCATATTTTATGTTGGGAGGAAGAAGAAAGTAATACCTTAGCTGTGCATTATACTTACTCAGTCAACAGGAACTCAAAGGAATTGAATATGTCAAGATAAAGCAACAAAATTCACTGGAAATAGTAGGAGAGTAGACGAGTAAAATACAATAGTCATGTAGATATTCTAATGTGAATTCCAGGAATGGGTCTGCCAAAGAACAGAGGCAGAGTCGGAGACCAGAGGCCTATATCAATACAAGATGACATGGAAAGCAGTCAAGTCTGCAGAATTGAGCTAAAGTGGAGGACTAATATAAACTGGAGCAATGGTCCAAGTCCCTGAGAAATCGCTTTGGGCATATATTTATTGAATAGTCAGAGCAAAGGTGAGGAGATTGACTCACAGTTCCTTTTGGCATGCACGCATTGCTATCTGCGTCAGTCTTTTTACTTTTCTTCTCTATATGGAATGAAATTATTTATATTGTGGGAAGGAAATATATGAATCACCGTTCGTATTCAGATGATGTTATGAAGTATTTATTTACTGTCGTATTTATAGGCATAGCACTTGCAAAGTCACACTTTTTATATGCAAACACGTATTTCCATCACTTACATCTTCGTGCATTAAATAAAGTGCATTCTATTGCATTTTCCCTTGTACTTTCGTCTGTTGCATGATGCCACGTTCTACGTTGTAGTACAATGATATCGTGGGCACTACAAAATTACCATTTCAAACAGAAAGCCAAATGAGCAAACATTTTACTCTTGCAATATAAAAAGTTCTAGTTTTCTATAAGTGCACATTTTGCAAAAGTTCCAAAAAACTCTTATAGCACGAAAAACATAAAAATTCTCACAAAATATGAATTAACACAGATATAAATGGTTTATGTATTCTATAAACAATGTACTCGTATTTAATTTAGAATATTTTGAAAATCTTTATTCTAATAGAGACATGAAGATATATTTCGCTGGGTCTATGAAACTCGGTTTTGTGCCTGGCTGGATATAAGTTTACACGTAGGACATAACATTAACAATAATAAAGCGATTTAAGCCAGCTTTGTCCCATGAAGGTGGAATGCATTGAAAGTGTATCGACCGAGGAAGTAATGGAAAGCAAACCCACTCAACTATTCTCTGTTGTTTTCAAATAGCTTATGCCCTTTTCTCCATTATATAATGTGAGGTAGTTGGTAACTGGCGTGTTAGAAGAGTTTCGGCGTGGTGTGGCTCCCGTTAAATATTGCATGCCTTGTGCCATGTATGTATCTAGAGAGATACATACAATTGTACACTCAGCCATTCAAGACATTTCAAATTCACCTATCGATCCTGATTCTACAAAAACACTAATGTAAGATACCATGCGGAATAATAAACGCTACTTTGGCCAGGAAAAACTTCTTTCGTCTGATTAGTATTCACTTGAAATGGTGTGAGATCTGTAGTGGTGAAATGGAAGATGAGTGCATTATTAGCATTGAAAGTTCTCAACTCAATCTTCTTTTTTCACGTCTGCTACATTTTTTCAACACGCTTTTGTGCAAAATATGGTTTAACACGATTCGGTATAATATTTGTGGTATATCGTCAAAATAGGTTTATCTATGGGCCAAGTCAGTTTGGTCATGCTCAACGTAATGTAGATATAACCAATGAAGGATGAACAAAATTCAGTTGACATAGTACTTTCACTAGCTACATTTCTGTATCATGTGTAACTTTCTTCTGTTTCGCATTTATTATTCTCGTTTTATCACGAAAAACAATTTGCAGTTTGGTTGGCTCATTTAATAAATATAATATTGACTTTGGACAGGTGAACGTTTTATATGGACTTACCATAAGAAGAGAGAAAGTAGGATTCCAATGGGATTTTGGATCTTATATAGACTGTAGACCTGAGGTCATTCAAAGTCTAGACTTTTGAGCAGACCAAAGAAAATTAGGCTTTAACTGGCACAATGATTTGTAGGCTTACTTGGGACAGGTCTATACAATTTACAATATACTCTCTTATCACTTTGCTAGCCATGGCATTTAAATTTATCCTACAACTGTAATTGTCCACAATAGTTTTTTATATAGAATTTAGAAATTTTTTTACCACATCTAGATTTTGGTTTATAATTTACTTTGATGAAAATTGATCGAAGTGGTATTATTTATTTGACAGATGTGTTGACTTGCATAACAATCTATGCATACAAATATTTCACAGCTCGGCAAGTATTTTGATGAATGCTATTTATTTTGCCTGACCACCAAACACTAACTTGTGCCATAACAATGTTGTGCTCACATCACATAGGCGCCCTAGATGCTTTCTAAACAAGTTAACATAATCAAGAACTTCTATGTAACATTGCTCACCTTGTCAAATAGGAACAGTATAAATGAATACGCTTAGTTGGTACTTGGAATTTGTCAAGACTTGAAGTTCTAAATAAATAATGGTGTTTACTGTTCGGAGAAGCCAACAGTAATGAAAATTTTGTTACGTTTGTGGCTGTGTTCATTAATGTGTGCATTTAGCAAAGCTAACCGTTTCCTGTAATCAACTTCTGATGAAAGCACACAGTCCTTATTTTGTATACTCTGTTGCAACCTGAAAACTCATGGCAATGTAATAGACAATTAGCACTTTAACCTGTAACGGCCAAGTCAGGAAGATAGCAATATTATTATTCCCTTACTCCCTAGGCCCTAAAGAACAAGAAATCTATGTACATGCATAACATTCTTTGTATTTATGGCTACGACAATACAGTACATTCCGAGTTGCTGTGTCCATATTCCATAAAAACGTCTGTATTAAATTGTTATTTACAATTTACAAACCCAAACCTTTTGTGGAAGCTACATAATTTTTGAATGTTCTTGTAGTTTACACTCCAGAGGATGTATCGATGGTGGCTTTAGGTGCTAAAAAAGCCATCCCGAATTTCCAGAACAGTGATTTTTTTTATCAAAATACCAAAACATGTCGCGCTTATGTTTTAGGTAATTTTGACACATTTTGGACAAAAATAGTCGAAATTGTTCATGGATTTTTTCTGCCTCTTTAACTTTGGAGACATAACTTGTCAAATAAGTACTCACTTATGCGTTACATGCAATTCATTCCATATAATTAGCTGCATTGACTAATTTGCATATTATTTGTTTCAGCTATTTATTTGCTTTACAACCTTACCAGCTTTAGCTATTGAAGATAGCAACTGAGAAATTCTAAAATTACTGTGTAAAAAATAAGTAAAAAATATAAATATACGCATGTCTAAATAAATAGTTACAAATCAATTTTGTTTTTGTATGAAAAATGAAATAATGTTTCAAGAACTAAATAGTATTGTAAATGTGGTGTCTAAGCAATGTGGAGGAAAAGAGGACGCAGTGTCTGGCATAAGTCGTCGGAAGAAATAACATGCATTAAGTAGTTCTCTTGTTTCAATCCCAACATTGTATCAGATAGGAGCTTAAATGGGCGAAACGAGGTTGACTGGAGCTGGGTTTATTAGCCAGACAATAAGTCCCTAAAGCACACAAGAAGAAATCTGTGCCGGTGCGGTTAGGACGGGTAACCTAGCTGACTTCTCTGATTACACGGAAAGCCGTCATGTTCAAATGAGCTAACTTGTCTTGACTGCTCAGACTACACTTACACAGTAGCTCCAGTTGACTTGACATCTGCTATTTATAACTAACTACCTCCTATTCTCTTTCCCGGACTCCGCTTCCCCATCCTCAACACTGAGAGTCACATAATTTATTGATTCCTCGGATATTGCTTCCAGCGACAAATTACTCCCCATCGAAAATTTCTACTTCCTAACTGATTAATCTTAGATGTTTATTTTCTTACGTTTCTTCCAGTATTTTTGTGAATGTCAATCCAACAGCAACATGTGCAAAAAATAGGATTATGGTGATGTCTATTTTGGTTATTTAAAAAAATCTTATTCCTAATAAATATTATAATATAGGGAATAAGTCC